>FXXK01002443.1:0-36045 GCA_900184695.1 Betula pendula | reverse complement strand
CTTGTTCTAACTGGTGATGCGGCGGGGCAGATGGCTGATCCAGTTGGCAAGAGCCTTGTCCCTAAACCAGGTAATAAGAACAGAGAGTGGAATATCGGGTTCCAGTGCAAATCAACAATCTGTTAAGTGGGGAGGTGTAACGTTCGTTAATTCGGGGTTGGCCCATTATGAGCGGAGTGTAATCTCATGCTGCATTAAGACTGAACAAAGCCTTCACAACGATGCATGAAAACCCATTCATTTTATTCATTATATCTGTCATATGCTTGTTCAATAATTCAATGGCCTGTGTATATTGGGATGCAGTAGACTCACTTGTTTGCCTATGTAAATGTGATGATGTCATGTTTACATAGACGGTGATGCAGGACTTGAGGTTGAGGGTAGAGAACCCTTTGCTAGTCGGAACGGTGGATTGACTATCCGTTGTGTTTGTGTTGCTAGTTTCTGGGGAGCTAGCTTAGTTGGTTTATGTTTTGTATGTTTATGCTTTATTTCCTTTGTATTCGTTGTAAGGCATTAAGTTCGTTTATACTTTGTGTTATTGTGTAAGCTTGATGTTGCAACTGTATGCCGCTTGTGGCACTCTCTTTTGTTGAGTGTATTCGGTATGCATTCATTTGTAATTATCATATGTTATAATGTTTTATGAAATGAGGTATTTCAGTCAGCTCTATTGTGTAATTTAGTTGTTCCCTAGTGTTTTTTTTTTTTTAAAAAATATATCCGCTGTGAGACTAATCTCTGAGGTAGTAATATCACGTGGAAACCGGAGGTTTCTGCTTACGGTTTCATTGATCTAAAACTGGGACGTTACACATTGTCCTCAATGTGTAGATAAAATTGGAAGATCATACCAGGGAGATAGAACACCTAAATGGAGAAGCATGGCTCATAGCATATCCCCAAACTTGAATGTAAGAACACTTGTCCCTAAAAAACCAAATACTAAACAAACAAATGAAAAACTAAAAAATATGAAAACAAACAAAATTTAAAAACAACCAATAGAAAATGAAACAAAAATAGAAAAAGAAAAAGTTCCAAAGTTACATTTGTGCAGGACATGAAGTGGCCTTAGTACCACTGTCCTGGAAGATGTCGCTCGAGCATAGTGTCCCGTGGCTCGAGCGCCAGTTTTGTGAAGTGGCCAAACCTGAAACGAACACAAAGAAGAGAACACACAAAACAAAATTGAAATATGCATGTAGTAGCATTAGATTACTGTATGCACAAAAATAAAAAGACAGCAAAATAAAATCAAAATGAAGTACAAAGAAAATAGAGGGCAGTGCATTCAGCAGCATCAGTACTTCTGTTTGGGAATTTGTGCTCAATCTCTATTTTCCTTTGGGTTACCTCCAAAGTAGTACTAAGTTTATAGTCTTCAGCCAGATTGTGGGGCACTCATGCCATGGTGTGGACTCCATCACTCCTAAGGACTGTCACATCATTGAGCTGTCATGACCTCTTGGATTCGGTATGGTCTGTGATGGGAATTCCCCGCTCTTCCTTTCACTCAAATCCTTGGCCAATTGCACTACTTGAGCCACCAATCTTTGGATGGCTTGACTTGTTGTGGCCTTCCCAATTTCTGAATTGTTTGACTAGTTTTAGTATTGATCTGTTGCTGAGCATTCAGAAATTGGAGCATGACACCTTCAACATCATTTTTCTTTGGCTCAAGGTTTGGTTGCCCCACTTATGGATTCAAAACATTTTGATTGCCACTCCATGAAAGGTTGGGTGATTCCTCCACCCTACATTGTATGTGTTGGAGTAGGGGTTGTTTTTTGGAGGATAATTGTTCTGGCCCACATAGTTGACCTGTTCTAGCTCTGAAGAAGAAGACATAGGACAAGTCTTTGTAGTATGATTGGAATGTGAACAAATAGCACATACCTTGATTTGTTGAACTTGATGAACATGAGAGATTTTTGTTATAGCTTGCACATGCATATCTATTTTTTTCTCTATTGTAGCCATTTGAGTCTGAACTCCATCATTGATGTTCACCTCATACACGCCCTTGCTTTTGCCTCCTTGCTTCCCTCTTGATGAGAATTGTTGAGAATTCTCACTTAGGGTCTCAAAAAGCTCAATTGCCTCCTCACTATTTTTCTCCATCGGCACGCCTCTACAAGCTGAATCTACAAGACCTTTGTTAGTCTCATTTAATCCCTCAAAGAATGCATGTACTTGATCGTCTTGAGATAAGTTATGGTGTGGGCACTTTAGAAGTAGCTCATTGAAGTTCTTCCAGGCCTCAAAGATAGGTCTCCATCTTTTTGTTGGAAAGTTTGGATCTCCCTTCTCAGTTGCCTAGTTCTTTGGGCTGCGAAAAACTTCTTTAGAAACTTTGTGACTAACTCTTCCTAGTTGTGAATTGACCTTACAGCCAAAGAATTTAACCAAAACTTAGCATTATCTTTCAAGAAAAAAGGGAAAAGAATTAACTTGATTTTTTCCGCGGTTAGGCCATGGATATTCTGAGTTTTGCAGAGATTAAAGAAATCCCGAATGTGCAACTATGGATCCTCCATAGGTGTGCCTCGATAATGTGGCACCATGTTAAGCAAGTGAGGGGATAGATTGAAATTGCTTTGCACGGTCGACTGGAAAGCTATGCATGAAGGTTGATTTAGATTTTGTGGAATGAAGGAACTCGTGCTTCTGCCATCTCTTCCTCAACTTTTAATTCCTCTTCTTCTGCTTTGGAGTTGTCGTTTTACCTTTGTCGAATGGTCCGTTCGATCTCTAGATTGTATAGAATGATGGCTAAATTTTGAGATCGACGACCTTGCATAAGCGAAAAATAATTCTGCGGGGGACAGCAGCTTTAGTGCGGCTGTTTTGGAGAAAGGCACTCAAGCCTCTGAGTATGGCGCTTGATCCGCCAAGTGTGCTCGAGCCCTGTGACTGAAGCGCTTGAGCTCAGCTTCTACAGAGCTGAAACAGAAATCACAGTAGCTTCAGTGCTGCTGTTCTGAAAGAAGGCGCTCGAGTGTCTATAAAAGGGTGCTCAATTGCAGTGGTGCACTTGATCCTCTGGATGTGGCACTTGATCCCCCTACTGCAGCACATAAACTTACCTGCAGNAAACTAAGACAAGAAACAGGTGAGATGTATTTTTTTTTTATATGAAAATAAACAACAATAACTAAAGTAAAAGGTAAAACTTTTTAAACAGAATTTAACACAATCCCCGAGAACAACGCCAAAAACTTGTTGTACAAATATCTACCTAAATAAATAGACAAATAAATGCACGTTTTACTCGCAAGTGCACAAGATCAAAATGATAGTATAGAAAGTAAGTACGAGATCATTCCCACGAGGATTGGTAAGTTGTGTTTAAAAAAAGTTTCCTAAAAAGATATATTTTGAATGAAACAAAATAAGATTGCAATGGAATAAAGTAAATAACATAATTGAAAACAATAAGTAAAAGGGTAGGGCTTCGACATCCACCACAAATCATACTCTTTTCGGAAACCGATATGCACAATGCTACAACCGTATTGTGATGCTTAATGTTTGCCAGCCACAAGGGCATGGTATCTACTCCTAAAGCTATTGATTTCCCTAAGCAACGAGTTAAGCATGGTATCTACTCTAACTCTTTTCTTTCTTAGGAGAAGAGCCTTAAGAAATCTTAAATCTATGGAAATCGACAAACACATTAACTCCTAGAACATGATATCTATTCCAGGTGCTTCATGATTACTATTCTAAGAACCCGCAATTGGTTCTTTTGTTACTCTACTAAGTTCAGGACTCGGTTGTCCAAATTGACCTAGATAACACTCCCCACAGGTATCATACATATGATGATCAAGCATAAACACAAACCATATGAAGAACGAACAAAAATCCGAATAATCAATTAAGAATCACAAATAGTTGTAGCAAGGTAAGTCAAAACCTTAAAGAGACATGATTAGAGCTTCAATCGAGCCCTAACTAAAGTATTAAAACCAACTAAATTCGGACTAAACTATATACATACGGAAAATAAAGAAAGGAAGAAAGAAAACTTGATACCCTTCTTGATGGAGCCTTTGATTCCTTCCCAAAGCTTGTGTCTTTGTTTTGGAGGACTTAGGTGAGTATTTATAGAGTTTAGGAACAACCCTAGACGATTTCGTGCGGCCAACAAGTCCAAAATCAAGTTGGAGTTGGATTGAGATCTTTCCAAAATAAGTCTGCTAACTTAGTGTTTTCCAACTCACGAGGGCGCTCGATCGCAAGGGATGGGCGCTTGAGCGCAATGGCGCTTGATCGCCTTATTTGGGCGCTCCATCCCTTGGCTTCATCTTTTCTCCAAAAATCTTCTAAGTTCGGATTTTTGACGGATTTGATTGCTTTTTTTCTCAAACCTAAAAAATACAAGAAAACACGAAAACACAAAAACAACACAAAACATCAAACTATAACAAAACTAAGAGATTAACATATGCGAATTAAGGGGCTTTAATGTGTAACATTCAGCACTTATTAGAAGACGATCAGGCCGGATTGCAAAGATTGGTCCTTGCGACTCAATGATGCACTTTGGGCCCACTATACAACATTCAAGACGCCGATTGGCATGTTGCCATATGTTGTGACAAATACTCACTTAAATAATAGGTGAATAAATGCACATTTTAACTCACAAGTGCACAAGGTCAAATGATAGTATAGTCGGCAAGTGCGAGATCATTTTCTACTGGGATTGGTAAATTGTATTTAGAAGGACTTTCCGATAAAATAAAATTTAAATGGATCAAAATGAGTGGTTGGTTGAAAATCAATATCCAAAAGAAATAGAAACAAATAATGGATTTAAAACAACAAGAAAGTAAAATGGGATTTTATGGATCAAAAACAGTAAGTTGATTTGTGAATAATGAGAAGGTAAGGTAGGACGTTGATATCCACCACTAATCATACACTTTGTGGGGGGTCTAGTTAATACGGATATGTGGCCCACGGCCCAAGGATAATCTTCATGAACAGTAAGGCTTCGGCCACGACAAATGGCCCACGGCCCAAGAACAGTCTTCGGGTACAGTAAGGCTCCGGCCTTAGAACCACCTTAAAACCACGGCTCATTTAGCATTCCTGGCCCCGGTCGACCCAACCCAATTCTTCAGCCCACATCGCTGGGCCCATCCCCCTGATTCTTCTAGAACCATGGGGGAGCCTAAAAGACGAGCTTACTGCCTAGATCTTAGCCTTGGCAACAGAGCACTCCCTCCCCCCGTAATGATCAGGAAAGAGAAAGAAAGACGCGAGGAAGGCGGGATGCTAACCTCTTTTGGCGCTCTTCCCTCCTTCTTCTACCTATATAAATTCTAAGGTACAGGTCTTACTCACCGGAAAATTCCCTTCTAACTTCACCATTGGAGCGACTTAACTGGCCAGCGCCAGTGAAGCCTTTTCTGACCCTTTTCTTCTTCTACGCAGGTTTGAAGATTCATAGACCAAGTGGAAGCATGAAGTTGTTGTAGGTGGAGACACCTACAGTTGGCACCGTTTGTTCTCTCAAAAAAATCCCATGCCGATCACGAGGTCTGTGCATCATCAACTTGCCCTCCATGGCAGAGGCAGCATCAGTGGCGCCAGGTTGCTAAACCAATCCACACCCACTCCTCCCCAACATCTTCCACCTGAACCGTCACCCCCTGGAACCACCACCCAGCATACTTCAGGAAACATCCTTCACAATTTACATCCCCGTGTGCATCACATGCCACGGTAAATCATTCCTTTTCCTTCGCTCCAGAACCTCCATTACCAAAACACCACGCAACACTACCCCAGCACACAGTTCCAACCCCACCGTTCGCCGGACTCTATGACCAGCGTTTTGCTTTGCTTGAAGGACACCTTTCTTTCTTAACCCAAAGTTTGAATCAACTCCTCCAACACAACCAGCGAACTCCTTTCGTCCCGCTGCCATTTACCCACCAGCCTCCTAGCCACAGCACCACCCCTTCCCCACACATTTTCCGTTCACCTTCAACCATGATCCATCCCCATATTCAAACCGATACCATGTCAACCGCATCGTTCCCACAACCACCACCTTCAATTATACCGCCACCCCATATTCATATTGCCTTCCAGCCAACTATTCACCCCCCCAAAGCCACCACCAACCTTATCACAACATTCACCACCACCAAGTCACGGCGGTGGATGAAGCCAACTTAGCGTACACCTCTCATCCAAACACTTCCAAACCCAAGAGTTTCAATTTGAAACTTCCGCGGTGGACACTCACATCAAAGATCTCAACATCAAATACAATACATTGCTCCAACACATCCAACGTCATGACGACGCCCCACTTGAAGGATCCTTACCACAATCCGATCTCCCGTTCATACTAGAGATCTTGGATTTCCCTTTTCCTGAGAAATTCAAAATCCCGACGTTTGAGGCATATGATGGTACCGGGGACCCTACGGATCAGATAGAAAATTTTTAGAACACTAATGGCCTTGCGAGGCACTGCCGATTCGATCATGTGTTGAGTGTTTCCTATCACTCTCGCTGGATCTGCGAGAATCTGGTTTACAAAGCTCAAGCCAAACTCTATCGGCTCTTTCGTAGACCTTCGGCGCCAATTCCATGCCCAGTTTCTTTGGGCTCGCCGTAAAAAACGGTTGGCAACATATCTCCTTACTATTAAGCAAGAAGACTCCGAATCCTTGCAAGAGTTTATGATGCGTTTTAACCGCGAAAAACTCACGGTCGACGATCCAGATGAGAATCTTGTTCTAGCTGCACTCATCTCAGGTATCACACCCAGGAGCTCTTTCATGAAAGAACTAGCCCGTAAACCACCGCATACACTGCAACAGTTCATGGATCGGGCGGCTGAACACATCAACGCCGCCGACATCATCCGTGCCTTCTCAGAACAGCACGTCAAAAGACCGGTATCATCAGATCAGTGAAAGCGAAAAGAGTCGCATCGCGAGAATCACGATCGCCCTGCGAGAGACTCTTGACGGTTCAAACCGTTCCAGAACGAAAAGGCCCCGGTAGATCGGGACCTCGACTTCACACCGCTTAACACCCTTGCCGCCAAAATATTGCTACATGTCCAAGACGATAGAGATATTGTTTGGCTAGGGAAGCTAGAATCACCACCAGAAACTCGCCGTCGAGATAAGTTCTGTGAGTTCCACAGAGATCATGGGCATGACACCAACGATTGCTATGCCTTGAAGAAACAACTTGAGCGAATGGTACGAAAAGGAAAGCTGGACCGATTCCTTTTCAGACACCCACAGGATAGGCGTCACAAAGAGTGGTGCGAGGGTCAAAGAGATCCATCCCCACCCCACATCCCGGTCAATGAGTAGCATGAAGATATTCTAACAATTTTTGGTGGCATAACAGAGGCCGGGATCTCTAACTCGTCAAGACGGGCGCACATCCGCAAAGCTCAGACAGAGGAGGTTTTATCCTTGGACCGCCCCCAGAAGTTGCCAAGGGCAACAGCAGAGCCCATCGCGTTTACTAAAGATGACGGTGTCGGGGTCCGATGGCATCATGAAGACGCATTGGTGATCAGAGCTTTAATCTCCAACTATCCCACCCACCGAGTGCTGATTGATAATGGAAGCTCAGCGGACATCTTATACATGACCGCATTTGAACAGATGAAGATCCATCAGAATGAGTTACAGTTGGTCCATGCACCATTTCGCGGTTTCACTGGCGACGCGATCCACCCGGTCGGCAGCATCACACTACCAGGGCAATTTCCTGGTAGTGGATTGCCCTTTTGCATACAACGTTACTCTGCGACAAACTGCCTTGAACAACTTGCACGCCGTTACGTCCACGCGGTATTTAAAAATGAAATTCCCCACCAAAAATGGAGTCAGCATTGCCAAAGGCGATCAACTCGCCGCACGAAGATGTTATGACATCTTAGTTAAGGACGAGGCAAAAACGAAACAGACCCTAAAAGTTGAGGAGGTCGATATCCGTGATGAGAAATGCCTGCAACAGGCCGAACTAGGGGAACCAATTCTTGAACTGCCACTCGCACCGGGTGATCCGGAGCGCAAAGTCCGAATTAGAGGCCTAACAAGAGAGGACATCCGAGATCCAATTCTATCATTCCTCCGGCAAAACAAGGAAGTCTTCGCCTGGTCGCACGAAGACATGCTTGGAATCGGTGCCGAAATCATTTCTCACAAGCTTAGTATCAATCGAAAGACCAGACCGGTCAAGCAACGGCGCAGAAGCTTCCCCCCTGAGTGCAATGTGGCGATCGTAGAAGAGGTCTAGAAGTTACTCGATGCGGGCTTCATTAGGGAGGTGCATTACCCAGATTGGTTGTCAAATGTAGTTCTGGTCAAAAAGTCGAATGGCAAATGGCGAATATGCTTCGACTTCACCGACCTCAACAAAGCTTGCCCAAATGACAGCTTTCCCCTTCCCCGAGTCGATCTCCTTGTTGACTCCACCGCGGGCCACGAGATGCTAAGTTTCATGGATGCATTCTTTGGATACAACCAAATCCTTATGGACAAAGCTGATCAGGAGAAGACCTCCTTCATTATCGACCGAGGCTTGTATTGTTATAAGGTCATGCCCTTCGGTCTAAAGAACGTAGGAGCAATATACCAACATTTGGTGAACTGCATGTTTAAAGATCAAATCGGCAAAAACATTGAGGTTTACGTCGACGACATGCTAGTTAAGAGCAGAAAAGCCGAAGATCACCTCAAAGACCTACAACAAACTTTCGGTGTGTTGAAGAAGTATGGCATGAAGCTTAACCCTGCCAAATGCACTTTCGGCATCTCCTCTGGCAAGTTCCTCGGTTTTATGGTTTTTGAAAGAGGGATCGAGGCCAACCCCAAAAAAATCCAAGCCATAATCGACATGCAACCACCGCGTACGGCTAAAGAAATGCAGAAATTGGCAGGTAAACTAGCAGCACTTAATCGATTCATTTTGCGATCCACCGACCGATGTGCTCCATTTTTCAAGACACTCTAGAAAGCGTTTGAGTGGACCACAGAGTGTGCCACAGCCNTAGGGCTGTAAATGAGCCTGCCTGTTCGCGAGCGCGCTCGATACCCGCTCGGTTAAACTCGATCCGAGCTCGAACTTGGTACAATATGAACCCGCTCGTTACTGTAAAAGCCTGCTCGATTAGTTAGTGATACATACCCGACTCGCCCGACTAAGCTCGATAGGGGCTCACGAGCCTGGCTCATTAAGGTTCAAATAGACCGGCTCGTGTAAGCTCACGAGCCTGACTCGTTTAAGGCTCAAATAAACCGGGTTATTATTATCATTATCATATGATTTAAGTTATCTAACATTGTACTTATCACTTATGACATATAATTATATAAACACTAGATCAAATGATAATAGGAATATGATAAAAATTTGTTAGGTTTAGTCATTATAATTTATATCATTGATTCATTATCATTATCATATGATCTAAGTTATCGAACATTATACTTATGCCATATAATTATATAAACACTAAATCAAATAATAATAATAGGAATAAGATAAAATTTTGTTAGGTTTAATTATTATAATTTATATCATTGATTCATTATCATTATATACTTATCAATGCTATTAATATAGTCTCAAATTAAATGATTAGTATTATAATGAACAATGTATATTATTAACATATACTAAACTAATACATATTAAGTTAATAAATCAATTAATTAAAATAGGTTATAAGTAGGTTATAACTTAATAAATGAGCGAGCTGTCCATTTAAGGCTCAAAAAGCCTTAAATGAGCCGAGTTGCCCATTTAAGGTTCTATAAGTCTTAAATGAACATAGCTGGCCCATTTAAGGCTTGAAAAGCCTTTTTATCTAGTTCGGGCTCGACTCGTCAAAGCTTTTTAATCAAGTTCGAGAACTCGTGAGCTTGAGCTCGAGCTCGGGTATTGTCTAACGGAGCGAGCTTGAGCTGGGGTTTTCTAAGCCCGGCTCGAGTTCGAGCTCGGCTCGTTTAAATATTTCTTAAACGGCCGAGCTAAAAATCTTAAAGCTCGATTCGCTCGACTGATTACAGCCCTAGCCACGCCTTCGCGGGTCTAAAGGAATATCTAACCCCCCCACTAGTTCTCAGCCAATCTTTTCCTAATGAGCCGCTGTACGTCTACTTCGCGGTCTCCCAAACTGCAGTCAGCTCGGTGCTAATAGCTAAACGTCCAAACGCTCAGCAACCGGTGTACTACACCAGCCGAGCACTCCAAGGCGCCGAACTAAATACCCAAGCATAGAAAAATTGGCCTTCGCCCTTAGTGACTTCGGCGCGTAAGCTCTTTCCCTATTTTCAGGCGCACTCCATCATAGTTCTCATAGAGCATCCATTGCGGCAAGCCCTTCAAAAGCCTGAAACTTCGGGCCGACTGGTACGTTGGTCAGTCGAACTAAGCGAGTTTGACATAGAATACCGTTCGAGAACCGCTATCAAGGGGCAAGTCATTGCAAACTTCATCGCTGAATTCACTGAAGGAACAGAACCTCCGACTCAAGAAGACTCAACCTCCACCTTGGAGTCATGGTTCATCGACATCGACGGGTCGTCCAACAAGTGCAACAGTGGCGCCGGACTAGTAGTAACTGCACCAAACGGGCTCATTGCCGAATACGCCATCCGTTTTGGCTTTGAGGCTTCCAACAACGTCGCCAAATGTGAGGCCCTTCTGGCGGGCCTCACAATTGCCTCGAATTTACACGCCGAAGCAGTAATTGTCAGAAGCGACTCTAGGCTGGTTGTAGGCCACCTTATAGGAGAGTTCGCCGCCAAGGGAGAACGAAAGAAGCTTTACGCTGAAAAGGCTTGGGCGCTCAAAGATCTGTTCAAGAAGTTTGAGGCTATTCGCATTCTAAGAGATTTGAACAGAAGGGCCGACCGAATTGCCTGCCTCGCTACTGCACCTAAAGGTAGCCTTACCGAGGGAAAGGTTCCAGTGCGACTCCTTCATACTTCGTCAATCACTAAATGCAAAGGAGAGGTTAACCAGATCAACCTCGACGAAATTGCATGGGCCAAGCCCGAAACGGAATTCCTATTAACAGGTTCTCTGCCAGCAGACGGTGCGTTACCAAGCCGCCAAATTCACCATCATTGACGATACCTTGTACAAACGGAGCTACATATACCCCTTGTTGCGATGCGTCTCCAAGGATCAAGGCAACTATATCCTCTATGAAGTTCACGAAGGAGTTTGCGGCAATCACTCAGGAGCACGTATGCTTACCAAAAAAGTCTTAAGAGCTGGGTACTATTGGCCGACCATGAAAGAAGACTCAGCAGAGCTGGTTAAGAAGTGTTGCCCATGCTAAGAATATTCCAACATTCCTCATCAACCGCCCCAAGAGCTCACTTCACTTTCCGCATCTTGGCCTTTCGCCCAGTGGGGCGTGGATATAGTAGGGCCCTTCCCCAAGGGAAAAGGGGGGGGGGGGGTCAAGTTCACAATCGTGGCCGTTGATTACTTCACCAAATGGGTTGAAGCTCAGGCGTGGATATAGTAGGGCCCCTCCCCAAGGGAAAAAGGGGGTCAAGTTCACAATCGTGGCCGTTGATTACTTCACCAAATGGGTCGAAGCTCAGGCGTTGGTTTCCATCACAAAAAAAGCAATCGAAAAGTTCCTTTGGTGCTCGGTGGTGTGCAGGTTCGATGTCCCCCGCGTCATCATAACAGATAATGGAAAGCAATTTGACTGTGATGCATTCAGGAAATGGTGCGTAGAGTGGAAAATCAAAAACCACTACTCCTCCCCGGCCCACCCTCAAGCCAATGGCCAAGTCGAGGCCACTAATAAAACTATCTTCAAAATGCTTGAGAAGAAGCTCAACTCCCATAAAGGATCTTGGCCAGACGAGCTCCTCGGCGTCCTTTGGGCTTACAGAACAACCGTTAGAACTCCAACTGGAGAAATGCCATTCGCAATCGCCTTCGGCTGCGAGGCCGTAATCCCCGTCGAAATCGGCATCCTCTCCCACTGGGTCGCCAATCTCAATCTTGAAGAGAACGAGCAAAACTTGTGCGAAAGCCTCGACCTCATCAAAGAAAAGCGTAATGCAGCCGCATTGCACACAACAGCGTATCAGCGGCGCCAAGAGAGGTACTTCAACGCGAATGTAAGAAGCCGAACCTTCGGCAATGGGGATCTGATCTTAAAGAAAGTCCTCATCAAGAACCCAGCCGATGGAAAACTAGCGCCGAACTGTGAGGGGCCATACCAAATCATTGATTGCAATTGCCCGGGAGTCTATCACTTGATGTGAACCGACGGCAAGCGCCTCCCACATCCCTGCTACGCCGAGCACCTACGGCGTTTCTTCCAGTAATCTTCAGCAATTTTTAGCATTGTCTTTCCTTATTTGTTCTTCCTCTATTTCCATTACAATGAAATGAGTTATATCTTGTCGTTTCAAGTCACAATATTAGAGCTCGTTCTCCTTTTCAATTAACCGATGATATATACACGTAGACCCCAGATCGCCACGCAAGACTTAACCGCCAAGGCCGTGTAAGACCTCTCCTACCGAGGCATCTTAAGACCTCGACGGATAGGCAAGCTACTTGCGGCGGCCGTGTAAGACCTCCCCAGCCGAGGCATCTTAAGACTACGCCGGTAGCTGGCCCCTTGGTAATTCGCTCCGAGGGCCCATACAAAAGACCTAACCGTCGAGGCCGTCTAAGACCTCTCCTACCGAGGCATCTTAAGACCCCGATGGATAGGCACGCTACTTGCGGCGGCCATGTAAGACCTCTCCTACAAAGGCATCTTAAGACCACACTATACTGGCCCTCGGTAATTCACTCCGAGGGCCCAACAAAAGACCTAAACCGCGAGGCCGTCTAAGACCTCTCCTACCGGGGCATCTTAAGACCCCGATGGATAGGACGCTACTTACGGCGGCCATGTAAGACCTCTCCTACAAAGGCATCTTAAGACCACGCTGGTGTTTAAGCCCCTCGGTAATTCTCTCTGAGGGCCCACACAAAAGACCTAACCGTCGAGGCTGTGTAAGACCTTTCTTACCGAGTCATCTTAAGATCTTTTGAGGGATAGGCACGCTACTTGCGAGTGGCCGTGTACGACCTCTCCTACTGAGGCATCCTAAGACCACGCCGGTAGCTGGCCCTTCGGTAATTCGCTCTGAGGGCCCACACAAAAGACCTAACCGTCGAGGCCTCTACCGAGGCTTCTCAAGCCTTCACCATATAGGCACGCCACCTTAAATGCAAGGGCATAACAAAAGTAAACAGAATGAGGATAACAAAAGTGAAGCTCTGGTATCATTGCAAATCTGTGGATTACAAAGTACAAACACTAAGATCACAAAAGTTCAAACGCAAACTGGTCCGCATACTCCCTCCCCCCTTCGATCGTAATCCAACTCAAGCTGGTCCGCATACTCCCTCCAGCTCCCCGCTTCCCGCGATGAGTTAGGGAATAAACCACGTAACGACAGAACCTCCGACTGCGCCAAGTGTAGTTCTACTCTCCGCCTAGAAAGTTTGGCACGCAGATTCCCAACATATGCGTCCGTATAATGAAGCTCGGTAGACGGGCCACCAACACTCGCCCCAACATCTGGAGTGTCCAACCGAACTCGTTCTTCATGAAGATTGGTAAGCGAGGCCAGCGCCTCATCTAAAATCCTTTGGGCCCCAACCACAAAATACCGAGACCCACGACTCGCCAAAACCCCTTCGCGTTCAACACCCAAGTTCCCTTCATCACATCCGCCCGCCTGTCCGTCTCCATGCCCAGAATTTGCCCCGGCACTAGCGGCTCTACACGTCTTGCCCTCAGTGTTCAACATTGGAAACTCCGTATTCGGCACCACTTGATCACCTCGGCCTCTGAAACCCACTCCTGCGTTGCTTCGGAGCATTGATGCCAGCCCCCTCAACACAATCTGTTTCCTTCTACTCCAGTCTAGCTCAAATTCGAATTGGGAGCCGGCATAAGCATTAAATCCCTCCCAAGTCCGGCCGACTTTGCCTCGCCAACAGAACTCCACGGATCACCCCTTTGACCACAAGGGGATATTTCCTCCACACTGGAACTGTCACCGCGTACTGAATCACTAGATTGCACAATATATGTCTCCGGGCCTCTGTTCGCTATCATAACCAATGGTGTCAGTTCCTCCGGAGTGCTGACCCTCTGCTCCATGTCACTCCCCTCATCTGACACCACCACTCTGGCACGTCGCCAAGCCGACGACACCTCATCACCAACCTGCCTTGACACCCCGGCATCCATCTCCTGGTTTGACCCAAAATACTCCTCAAACCCCTCGTCCGCCAAACCAACGTATGCGTCCAAAGCATCCCCTGCGCTACGGGCGCTGACGACCCTAACCCTTCGCCGTAACTCCCCAATTCCCCCTAACGCCTCGGAGGGACCGCCAGACGGTTCAGCTTCAAAATCTACAGGTGTTGGGGATCTCGACATATACCGCATCTTATCCCCAGTGGCCCCCCAAAGCCAGCCTGTTGCCCCATGGCGCGGCCCACTTTGCTCCTCGCAGCGAGGTTGCCTCCCCGTCGCGATAGTGGACGTCCTGGCTTGTACCCCCTTTGTCTTCACAGCCGCAGCCTTCGCGCGTGCTAGAACACCTGACAAGTCGGAAGAGGTACTGCTCGATACCTCATCCACCAACCCCCTCTGCATCCTTCCGCTACACCCCTTGACGGCACCCCTTTCCATCGAGGGGCACCATGCGGCTGGCCTTCGCCTTTCCCATCTGTTTTCGCCCAACATTCACAATGGTCGCAACCTCACCCATGGAAACCGTGGCCCGTGACGTAGCCTTCTTGGCTTTCTTCACCTACACTGGACCAGCAATGCTCACGGCCTTTCTCTTCTTCTCCGTTCCGCTCAGTAATCTTCGTAACCGCAGCGGTTGTGGCCTCGGCGGCAGCACCTCAACTTCGGTTCCTGGAAAAAAATGACATCGCGTCGCCTACCATCATTTCGGCACGGGATTGCCTCGCAGCCCTCTGAGCACTCGTCAACGAGCTCACGCCCTAATAACCAAAGGCCTCCTCGAAGTGCACATCTTGTAACAACCAAACTACATTATTCCAACGCTTCGTCTTCGATTCTAAACCTTGCGCCCATGCAAGTATCTTCTCCAACCTCTCCACTTGGAGATCTGTCAACGGCAGTTCGTTGCCACTTTCTGCCGACGGTCTACCCCAGCAACGACGAAATCTAACCGGACCAGCTCGGCGCCGTCCTTCATCGACTGGATTCTCCCACCCTTCCCCGGACACAAAGAAGAACTTAAACTCAACACCCTTGACACTCGACACCCACCCTTGCAGGTCAACCAATTTTACGGCCCGAAATCCGCGAGTGCAAGTTCCATGCCCCGTCTCGCCTCTTCTCCTGCATGTACATATACCAAAACCTTTCCAACGTCAACCGAGGATGACCCTCTGCCTTGAAAAACTCCGACCACATCAACGCACAGGCGATGATCATTCGCCAACCATTTGGTTGCAGCTGCGCCGTAGTAAGATTTAGGTGATCTAACACCTCGCGAACCAAGCGCAACACTGGAAACTTTAACCCAGTCGCCAATATCTACACCGTGAGGCACACCTCGTCGCCCCCTGCCAAGGACACTACTCCCTCTTCAGGGGTTGGAGCTCTCATCACCACCGTTGTCGGGATCTTGAAATGATCCCGTATCGTCTCCAGTGCACTCTCTTTAACCAAGGACACCCACCCTGAGCCGTCCTCGATGACATCAGCCCCTGCCTGACTCGATGGGGCCCTCTCCGACGACTCTTCTCCGCCCAATCCGGCAGGGCCACTCCCACCGCTGCCGGCAACTGCAGTTTGACTCACCATCCTCCGTTTTCTCTTTCCCTAGGCTCACGTCGCTCTTCCCACAAACAAACCAAGGTACAATAGCGCAGAGACGTCTGATGCCTGACGTAAACGACGTGCTTAAATAAAGGCTAAACGACGAGACGGTTCATATCCACTTCGTAAAATGCGTCCCATCACACTCATCACACGTCGCGTCACTTGATTGCCTCCTGCACATGATCTTCCTCCGTCATTCTCAAGGCCATATGCGCCAGCCACGTGTTAGCCCCTCGTTTCTCCCCCTGACTCGTCCTTTCTGATGGTTCGCTTCTTTTCTTTTTGTCCACTTCATACAATGTCCCTCCCACGATCCCAGCCCCACAATCGCCTGCCACGTGTCGGATCCCCCCCAGCAAAACGATTTGGCTGCATTAACATTCAACGCAAAAAACAAAAAAAAAAAAAACACAACAAGAAACACGAATAAGACAATCACCATAATTCAGCCATGCACACGCAATTCAACCTCCTTCTCATTATATTCGAAGTCCAAAATTCATTCGGTTTACTTCAATATTTCCTGCCTACTACCTACCCACAACCTTACACAACATAACGTCGCCAAAAGAACCGCAGCACAAGTCCCCATCAGGCATTTCCCCCCTACAGCTACACCTCGGCGCCCGCTCCCTCGTCCTGCTGTTGGCCGCCGCCAGATGTATCCATAGCATCCCCGTCGGAAGAGGAAGTACCGCCGTCTCTGTACTACCCTCTCACCGCCTATACCGCTCGGACCGTCTCCCGCCGGTTCGCTACCCGGCGCTTCGCCAACTGCATCAAAAAACGGTCCAAGCAGCGCCCTTCTCCTTCCAAGCGCCCCACTTCACACCCGTCTCGGAACACCTCCGCGCGCCCACTGTCCGCCGCCTCCTCCCGCCTCTTCAAAACAGCAATCTCCACATCGCGTGCCCGCACTTCCGCTTGAAGCCTCGCCACTAGCCGTTCTATCTCCTCAATCGTCAACGATCGGATGTCTACCTCGGTGGAGCCCGCTCTCGAACCCAGACCCCCGGCTTCCACCCCGGACCTTGACGATCTGATGAACCCCTCGGCTGTCCATCTCGACTGCCGAATTGGTCCCCCACAGGCCGCGACCATCTTCTCCCCCTTCGCTCGCCACCCCCGCCATCCCACTGCGCCCCCGCAACCTCTTCATCCGACAACGGAATCGGATCCTCAGCATCTACACCGGCTGCAAAAGCCGACCCACTACCGGGAACACCATAAGAACATTTTCTGTTTATTCTATCACTCTTACGGAGAGCCGTACCAACGCTCGCTGCAGTTGCGACCCTCCCGGATGACCGTGGTGCCACTTCTCCCACCTTTGCCCTTTTGCGCCCTTCATTGCTGCCTCGATCCACCCGCCGAAGCTCAGAGCCTTCGCTACTCGCCTCGCTCTTGCTCACACCCCGCATACTCGGCGGCAGTCCAACCTTCGTCTTTGGAAAAAACGGCCCACTTGGAGCCAGCAGCAGTAATTCGGACCTGGATACCCTGTCCCCCTCCGTCATATAATCCAGCCCCCGGTAGGATAACGACGCCTCTAGATGCCGTGGCTACAAGATCCACTCCGGATCAATCTAATGCTTACGACGCGTCTCTTGCGCCCTCGCCCACGTGACCGTTGCCGTCACCCTCTTCAAATGTACCCTGCGTAGTTCCGAGCATTTCCGGGATTCGTCCGATGGCTCCCCCCATACTTGGAACACAGGCCATGGAAGGGTTCCGTCACGCCTCTCCTCCTTGAAACCCTCCCATCCATCCCCCGCCACAATAATTACCCTCTTCTTCCACACTCTCCAGCTCGTTTGCACCTTTGTCAACTCCACCGGCGAGCCCATGCTACCTCTTGAACGAAACGCCCACGCCCCTTCCGGACATTTCTTCGGGTGGTACAAGTACAAAAACTCGTCCGCCGTCAACGACGGACGACCTTCCTCCTTGAATAGCTCCGGCCACATTACGGCCACATCGTACAGTATCATGTACGCGGACGGTGTGAGCTGTGTAAGGGCTAAACACAGTCGCCACAACACCTCCCTGACCACGCTGGGAAAGGGGAGTTGCAACCCCGCCCGCAACTGGTCCTCTGCCAGCGCTACGCCGTCCTCCACTGTTAGTCTCCCCATATCCACCCCCCCTCCCGTCCGGCGACTGTAACACCACTGTGCTAGGAATGCCGTATTCCGCCCTCAACCACGCCAGATGTTCCCTGTCCCCACCAATGTTTGTCATAGCGTTCGCAGATGCCATCATAGCGCAACCCTCTCAGACACGCAATTCCTCCACTTAGCGTTGCACTCCTCCAATCTCAACCGTCACGCAAGTAATTCCACTGCAGCTACACCACTTTGCCCTAATGCGCTACTTATAGCCGTCCTTTCACCTTTGCTAGCCTCCGCTTCCTCTCCACGTGTCATCCTCAGCGGGTCCTATAAGAGCCCACAAGATTCTCCTGCAACGGGCCCCGCAAAGGGCCCATGAAAACTTAACCCCCCCCCCCCCCGTACCAAAATTTCCTTGGACGAATCTTCCACATGGTCCAAGGGAATTGGGGGACTCCTGTGGGGGGCCTAGTTAATACAGATATGCGGCCCACGGCCCAAGGATAATCTTCATGAACAGTAAGGCTTCGGCAAGTTTGTACCCCCCCCTGGGTACCAAAATTCCCTTGGACGAATCTTCCAAATGGTCCAAGGGAATTGGGGGACTCCTGTGGGGGGCCTAATTAATACAGATATGCGGCCCATGGCCCAAGGATAATTTTCATGAACAGTAAGGCTTCGACCTCAATAGATGGCCCACAGCCCAAGAACAGTCTTCGGGTACAGTAAGGCTCCGGCCTTAGAACCACCTTAAAACCACGGCTCATTCAGCATTCCTGGCCCTGGTCGACCCAACCCAATTCTCCAGCCCACATCGCCGGGCCCGTCCCCCTAATTCTTCTAGAACCATGGGGGAGCCTAAAAGACGAGCTTATTGGCTAGATCCTAGCCTCGACAACAGAGCACCCCCTCCCCCCGTAATGAGCAGGAGAGAGAAAGAGAGATGCGAGGAAGGCGGGATGCTAACCTATTTTGGCGCTTTTCCCTCCTTCCACCTATATAAATTCTAAGGTACAGCTCTTACTCACTAACAACTCATCTCATACTCACCGAAAAATTCCTTTCTAACTTCACCATCGGAGCGACTTCACTGGCCAGCGCCAGTGAAGCCTTCTCTGACCCTTCTCTTTTTCTATGCAGGTTCGAAGATTCATAGACCAAGTGGAAGCGTGGGGTTGCTGTAGGCGGAGACACCTACAGAGTTTAAGTACCACGACTTGCACATGTTACAAACCATTTCGCGATGCTCATGTTTGTCAACCTAAGGGCATGACACCTACTCCAAAAGTCATTGATTTTCCTATGCAACGAATTAGGCATTACATCTACTCTAATTCTTTTCTTTCTCAAAAGATTTAGCATGACATTTACTAAGTTGTTCTTTAAGAAAACATAAATTAATGGAAATCGACAAACACACTTAGCCTAGAACATGGCATCTATTCTAGCATCTTCATATTTATTAACCCCAAGAATCTCTAAAAGTTTATCTTGTCACTCTAATAGGCCCAGAACTTGGCAATCCAAATTAACCTATATGACAATCTCCATATAAAACATGCATTTGATAATCAAGCATGAACACACTCCAAATGAAGAATGAACAAAAATTCGGAATTAATCAAGTGAGCATCACAAGTAGTTTGTAACAAAACAAGTCGAGTTCCTTAAAGATTACATGACTAGGGCTTTAATCAAGCCTATATAAAGAGTTTAGCTACACATAGTTTTAATGAACAACATCTTCATACAAGAATAGTAAAGAAGAAGAGAAAACTTGAGAAATGGTTGTTGGTGTTCTTCTTTCCTCCAAAACTGAGCTCCTGCCTCCTCTGTTGTGTAACCCCCAAAACAGAATGTAATTAATATGTTATATTGCTTAAAGCCTCCAAACAATGCTATTTTCGGATTGGACCCCTAGAGAGAGAGTGTGTGTCCATTTTTCCTCCAATTGAAGGAAACATCTGAGAATCTTGGAGGCCCTTGACTTGTGTGCCCATGGTGCCTTCTAGGTGGACAAAACAACCATGTTTTGCACTGCACAGCCGCACTTTTTATTTTTTATTTTTTATTTTTTGTATTTTTCCTGTTCTGACTTGCAGTAGAAGTTTTGTCAAACACAAGGGCGCTCGAGCCACTTGCGAATGGCGCTCGAGTGCCCTATCTCGTCCGGACGATGTATGGGATGAAGCATACTGTAAGTGTGGAATTACAACCCGTCCGAATAGGAATTGCTTCGTCCGAACGAAACTGAATGGAAACATCATTTACACATTTTCCTTCAAGTGTTTAAAGCCCGACTTTAGTGGAATTGATTGCTTTTCAACCTTAGGACCTGAAAACACTAATTAACACAAAAAGAACACAAAACAATATATTACAATGAAACTAAGGTATTACCATATGCAAGTTAATGGCTTATTTTGTGGGAAAAATCAACACTTAACACACTCCCAAACTTACAAAATGCTAGTCCCTTAGCATTACAAAACCGAAAATAAAATGAAACAACATATAAACAAACTACCCTACTTCCTTTGTCGTAGGAAACATGATTGTATTTAGCATATGTAACAAGCATTTTAAACCCTTAAGCATCCCTAGTGGACGAGTGAAGTCTTGTGAGGGTTTAACAGAAATGTTACCCATAAACATCATTATGCAAAGATCATGTTGTTCAATAGAATGAAGTATCTCCATAAAATGATAAACCTCATTTTCAAAATAGTTAGGAATTCAAAGTCTAATCACCTAAAAATGTCTGGCTGAGAGATCACATGCTCCAATCGGTGTAAGGTGAAATTAGCACATAGTCATGAGGCTTTAAAATAATTATAACATATTTGCTTCAACACCTCAACATTTATTGAAATTCCTCATCAAATAAAATAACCAAGTCATAGATAGAATTAATGATATTACAATATTTGTACGGCTGTGCAATGTTTAACTCCCTTAAGCTTTCTAGTTAACTCATGTATCGAGTATCAGGCCAGTGACATCCAAACCAAATGGCTTTAGTGTACTAGATGTAAAAACACCCTTAAGGACTTATTAACTCATGTCAAAAAGGCTACGAAGCCAAACTAGCCATATGATCAACCACTAGCTTTTTGCTCAAAGTGTTAAATATTATTATTATTATTATTATTATTATTATTATTACTATTATTTTTCATATATATTCCAAGGTCATCCATCTAACAAACACCATTGCATTTAAGATATTGAAAACAAACATGTAGTCCTTAAGGCTCATACCTCACAAACTATATGCCAATATGCTATTTTCGGATTGGACCCTATTGTACAAATATCTACCTAAATAAATAGGCCAATAAATATACGTTTTACTCCCAAGTACAAGATCAAACGATAATATAGAAAGCAAATACGAGATCAGTCCCACGAGGATTGGTTAAACTATGTTTAAAGAGAATTTCCTAAAAAAATGATATTTTGATTGAAATGGAATAAAATTGCAATGGAACGAAACAAATGATAGAATTGAAAACAATAAGTAAATAGGGTAGGGCTTCGATGACCACCACTAATCATACTCTTGTGAGGAAACGACATGCATAATGCTACAAACCATATTTCGATGCTTGCTAGCCACAAGGGCATGGTATCTACTTGTAAACCTATTGATCTCCCTAAGCAATGAGTTAGGCATGGTATCTACTCTAACTCTTTTCTTTCTCGAAGGATTCAGTTAAGGGTGTCTCTGGCCTGCACTAAGTTGTTCTCTAAGAAAGATAAATCTATGGAAATCGGCAAACACACTCAGGCTGGAACATGGTATCTATTCTAGTTGTCTTAATGTTGAATAATTCAAGAACCTGCAATTAGTTCTTTTGTCACTCTAATATGCTCAGGTCTTAGTCATCGAAATTGACATATATAACAATCCCCACATGGCCCATGCATATGATGATCAAGCATAAACATAACCCATATAAAGAAATCTAGAATAATTAATTAAGAATTACAAATAGTTGTAGCAAGGCAAATCAAACCTTAAAGAGACATGATTAGGGTTTCAATTTGAGCCCCACCAAAATTATTAACTACAACTAAATTGAACTAAAACTATCTATATACAGAAAATAAAGAAAGAGAAAAGAAGAACTTGAAACCCTTCTTGATGGAGCCTTTGATTCCTCTTCCAAAGCTTGTGTATGTGATTTGGACGATTTAAGGGTGTATTTATAGAGTTCTAGAGCAACCCTAGTTGATTTCGTGCAGCCTAACAACTCCAAATTCAAGTTGGAGTTGGATTAGGATCTTTCCAAAACGGGTCTACTGACTTCACTGTGCCAGCGCCGTGATTGCGTTCGAGCCACTTTGAATTGCGCTCGAGCCCTTTTCTTCAGTTTTTCACTGAAATGTCTTTTAAGCTCAGAACTTGATGGAATTGATTTCTTTTCTTCCAAAACTTGAAAATTATAAGAAAACACAAAAACAACACAAAATATCATACTATAACGAAACTAAGGGGTTAACATATGTGAATTAAGGGGCTTGAATGTAAAAAACTCAGCACTTATCACTATCATAGTGAAATAAATGCGATACTGAAATAAAATACAATGATCTGATTACAGTACAAAACCTTATACATCTCTTAGCAAAACTACTGGAAAATCTCACTAACAATACAACCTTACAAAACAACAAAGGACAAATCTACAACTCCAAGAAGACCTCGCTTGTCCTCAAGCCTGAAGAACGACTCTAGCCTGCTAACTCTGCTAAAAACTTGCTACATCTGAACGACCACAACGACCATAAATGTCTAGTAGGTGGAAAGGAAAAACAACAACTGGGTATGTCCATGACTTAGTAAGTAAGATACCTCGGAATCGATCTCATGCTGTGAGCCCAACTTTTAATGCAATAAAAAGAGTATTCAACAAAGCTCTATATAGTTCTCATTACTTTTCATAAAATGTGCTGTCTTTGCCATTATGTTAATAAAAGAATGGTTTTAGTATAAGGGAGAATGATAAGGCATAATCATAGCGACAACAATTTTCAATGATATAAATCATAAAACATGAAGTCTCATATAATATATTCTTTTGCATATTTCATAATCTCATTCCATAACATTATCAAACCCATATATTAACCCTCATACGGTGGAGGTCGTCTTACTATACCGGAACCTTGTTTCACAGGTGATTTGTAACATACCAATACACAAGGCCATGCCGTCATACCAGAAACCTATCTCATAGGTGATCCGTAACATATCGGTACACAAACTACCATAACATACCGGATATGCCGTCGTACCATACCTGTACATTAACCCTAGTACAGTGGAGGTTAGAAACATAACATATCTGATTCCTCTCTTAGGTAATCCCTAACATACCGGCGCCCCCGCCATGAGGCCCATCATACTTGCTATGCCGTCATACCGGAAACCCATTACTAGGTAACTGAAACCCATATCGGAGAACCGTGATCATCAAGCCACCATAATGCTTATCGATACCCCATTATAAGGTAGTTGTACTCATATCGAAAAACCCACCACCGAGTAATCCGTAATGCATACCGGTTATGCTGTCATACTGACACCCCATCACAAGGTGGTCGTACTCATACTGATACCCTCATTGTTTAACCGTTAATCTCATATCATACTGACTCCCCAAGTTAGCGTGGTCGTAAGTCTCATTTTATATCTTCTTTAATTACATAAATTCATTATCTTTCATTATTAAAACATGTTTGATAAAGAAAGTCTAATTTAGGTTTAGAGATATAACCATGCAATGAAATCTATAGGCTCACGTCATAATGAAAAATATAAATAAAAATGCTCTGTAGTTTATATCAGAATAGCAAGCTCTAAAATGGTTATCTTTTCCCAGTTTTGTAAGTATTAACTTACCTTGACCACTCGGATGAATCCTCAGACATCCTAACTTCCTGCATTGCAAACCAACCTATAATCAAACAAGATGCTAATCACAAACCACATTTAGAAACCTAAAACACACAATAGAAACCCTAAGATAGGTTTTCAAGACTGTTAGGATCAACCCTAAAGGATCAGAGATTAATCCGGACTATCTGGGATCAATCATAGACAGTCAGGAACCAAAACATAGGGTTGGGATTGATCCTGTGAAGTCTGGGTGTAGGATCAATCATCCCCTACTGGATCGATCTGGCTCTGGTAGGATCAATCCTATTAGTGCCAAGATCGATCCTGGTGCGTTTTCAGCACCAGTCTCGAGCCTTTTTGAGTCCCAAACACACATCTTAACAATGCCAAACGTCTCTAGAGTTCTTGACAACGACTAGAAACATCTTGGGATAATTTTAGGAACTCAAAGTCACGCTCTTGATATGAGATTATCAAGAGTTAAACTTGATTACCCAAACAAACATAAAATAATTAAGTGTGTGTGTTTGTATTTGTTTAAATCACTATTTGAATACATAAAAGTTCTATAACGTCAACCAAATTTAAAACCTTTGTGTTAAAATCATGAAACAATAACCAACATAAAATATAGTTTTCCTTGTTTTGAAAATAATTGTTTAAAACGCATACTTTGTTTAGAACAATTATTTTTTTCTATAAAAACATAATCTAAACAATTATAAAACATGATTATGAACAGATTATGGATTACGAAAAGGATATTGAAAGGAATAGTAACGTCAACTCCGAGCTTCTTCCATATGATGCGCTAGGAATTCTAATCTCTTAAACATATTATTAAACTAAATGATATATGTTGTGGAAGCATTATCATTGGGCTAAGGTAATGGTTTAAGAGGCGTTTATGGAGTTTAAGAGATTTTTGATCAAAACCTTTAAAAATCTCTTTAGAAATGATTTTTTGTTTTATGACCGATCCTGTAAGTGTAAAAAAATGGGACAAACGAAGACAGTTTGGTTCAAACTGAAGACCGTTGAGCTTGTATCGGAACCCTCTATGATATGGTAGATTTTCGTTGACCTTTTTAAGCATAAAGATGACTATTCATACACCTACGTGACACTTTTGACTCAAGCCTTATTTCTAAAAATGAGCTTCACCAATATGATTTTAAAGCATAATTGGACTTCCTTTAGTATGTTTATGGTTTTTACTTTGGTTCAGTAAAGTTAGAATTCAATTCCAAGAAAGTTGACTTTTTGGCTTAAAGTTGGGTCTTAAAATCTCCAATTGTCGAATTTAGCAGAAACTACTAAAATACACTATGTAGTGCCGGCTCCTTGTTGTCTTGAAGGCTTGGGGTGATGACACATGTCATGTGCTCATAACATGCAAGAAGGAATAAAAATGATAAAAGTCATAAAGTGAGTTGACAAAGTGGTACTTTTGGATGACTTACATGAGAAGTTGGCTTTCCACATGGGTTTTCCTTGTTTTTGCCAAGTGTGCTAATAGTTTGGCATTATTGGCTTTGTCTATAAGACAAAGGGTAGGGCTCAGTAAATCATAACACACTTCCCTTTGAGTTCCATTCAGAAAAACTCTCACTCACCTCTCTCATGCACACACGGCTTCTATGGGGTTTTTGTGGAACCTTGTTCTGTTCTGTCCAGCAACCATACACAGCCTTCTTCTAAGTGTCCAGTAGAGGTTCCTGTTGGGGATCATGATGTATAAAAACTAAACATCATCATGCACAACGGAAAAACAAGAAGCATGTGATTGTAGCATACTTAAAGAGGAAACATAGCATTTGATTATTCTAGGAACAAGAGAAATAACAAGTTTGTAGTTACTTACAAATCATGTGGGCCACCTTTAGGCATTTAGAAATATTTGCGTGACGCTTTGAATCCATCTTCATGCTTGTTGTTGATGATCTTCAAAGGTTGAAGAACAAAGCCAAGAACACCAAGAACTTTTAGATCTTAAAGATCTAAAATCACCAAAGACTTGAAGATGCTTCAAAGAACACAAAGAACAAAGTTCTTCAAACGTCAGATCTTCTTCTTGATGGCTGAATATGACTGTGAGTGTGGACTCACAACTAGAAGCACAAGAGTAAAAACTCTTTTGAATATTTTTTCCACACCCTCTATATGGTTGCTTAAAGCTTTGTGTTGTTGTATCTTGGTGTGTCTTATGCTTCTTATGATTTTCTATTTATAGATTTAGCTTTACTTGAAGAGGAGGTGAAGAAAATTCCAGAATCCAATTATGGTATGGAATTAGAAAAAAAAAATTAAATAAAAATCCCAAGAAAAAGGGATTACAAGCCACTAGAGGATTTCTGCTTTAGTGGCCATTGGCCTTGGGGGGGTGAATTCTCTCCCCTTGGCTGACTTTTAGCTATTGGCCATGGGGAGAGAATTCTCTCCCCCTTGGCTGACCATGGCTAGGGTTTTAACCCTAACCCTTATCTCCATGGACTTTAGCTTGGGCCTCTTGGTTTCACATCTTTGGCCCAATGCTCATTTCCCTTTAAACTAAGCCTAGGATTTAATTCTTTTAGCGCAAACATCTTCATAAAAGGCTTTTAGAAATAAATTCTCTCAGCCCAAGTTTTAATAAAATAAAATAAGCTTGAGTAAAATTCAAAGCCTAATTTTATTTGAATAAAAACTACCTAAATAAATAAATCCTTAATAAAATAACTGAGGAACATATTTACTTTTAGTCAATTTACATCAGTTCAAGAAAGGACCTGAAGGAAAATAGAATTAGCTATTTAGTCCCTTGTGAAATCTTGTCACCCAATGACTCATCACACCTAACTATAAATCACAGATGATTACACTAAACAAACGTGACTGCACTCTAATTCATATTTTGGTAATATACAATTAATCCTTCATGACATACTTATTGAACATAATACCCCTCCATGGAACTTACTCCATAGTTAAAACAAAGATGATTAACTGTCACTTTGTTCACTATATCTTTTTCCTTGTGTCACCAGATTGAACTTTATGTTTTATCTCATTATACCCTGTGAAATTCCTCTCACCCTTGTACATCTGTTTCAAGTAAATTTCACCGAAACCCACTTAGGCTTGAGATACAAAATAAAACATTCTTATCAATCCTAAAACGAGGAGAATGTTCCTTATCTCTTTGTTTATCCACAAAGGATTTGAATTCCTTTTTGAAGAGAGATCTTCCACAATGCTTCTTGTCAATCACCCAATGCATGGAGATGTTGACCAAAACAACTGGTCTTCACTCCACAATACATCGAAGTGATATTCACTCAGACATCTAGTTCACTAACTTTTCAGGATCAAGATTAATCGTTATAAGTTGTCATTCACGTACATTTATTTCTTTCTAACAGTTATTAGAAAGAACAATGACTAATGTGGTCCTGTTTATTTCTAGTCATTGGTGAGAAGATTTGAAGGTGTTCTTGGTGTTCTTGATGTTCTAGGAGCAGCTTGGATTCTTTGCTCACAAAGCCAAGGAGTGGCCATAATCTTCAAGTAAGTAATTTCTTTTTTCTTGCAAGTTTAATTATAAATAGTAATGTTCTTCACATGTTCTTCTTAGAGTAAATCTTGGTTAGGGAATAGTTTATTTTCTGTTACGCTATATTTGTTTTGATATAGTAGTATTCCCAACAATTGGTAACAAAGCCTTCTTTATAGAAAACATGTTGAAGAAAGAAGTTTTAGAAAAATTGTTTTTGTTTTTCTATTGCTTAAATTCAAAGTTTTTCAGGGGATCTCCAGAGACTGAAATTTTGGTTTAAGACCTGGATCATGTTCTTGAACATGTTTGGATATTAACTGAAAATTTCAAGCCGTTTGGAGATCGTTTGCTATTTTTAATTAAATTTTGCATTTGTACTAGTGTTGCTGTTTTTACAGCAATGCCTGTGGGAACTACGATTTTAATAAATGTTTTTTGACTTGTGAGAAAAATATTTGGGCTACATAGGTTGCAAGGAAAAATCCTAGTTGACGCAATGGTCCAAACGGATCTTCGTTTCAATTTTTATCGAAAATGTTATGATCATTTTACCATTCGTCGACGGATTTGGAATTCATGAAAATCCTGCATGTCTATAGGAATTACGATTTTGGATATATGTTTTTAGACAAATCCTAAAAATAATTGGGTACTTGTTTTTAAATTTAAAAATCGTGGTTGACATTTTGGTCCAATCAGATCTTTGTTTTGAGTTTTATCGAAAAAGTTATGATCATTTTTCCAAACATCGATGATTAAGGAATTCAGGAATCCTGCAAGTAGGTTGTTTTTGCAAAATTGTATTGAAAATTGTTTTTTCAGAAATTTTGCTTATGGGTTTTTTTGTATGATTGATAAAATCATTATACAAGGGTGATATATTGGTTGCAAGACCAAAATACCCATTAAGGTTGATTATGTGTTATGCATATAATTAAGGAGACACCGGCTATGAATTTAATTCATGAAGTGTTGCCTAAGTAACTATTTTTTATCCATGATAATTTTTCTTGATGTTATTGGTACAATTAAGTATTGGGCTTTGATTGACAAATTCTAATGGTCCAAATTACGTGGATTTAAATTTGTTCATCTGAACACAAGAAAAAGGATGGATAAGGGTTAAGGTTCCTAATTCTATTAGGAATGATGTTTCTTTTAGAAACACAAGGCAAGGTCGCAATTGCTAAGGAAAGTACAATTGTTTTAATAAACCCATAATGTTAAAATATCAAGTGGGAGAGAGGTTCTGGACATGAATCTCATGGCCTTCATCATAAAGTCTACAGAGTAAGAATGGAACAATACAGCTCGTCTTGGCCTTGAGCCTTGCTTCCATGTGAAGGGTGTTGTATTTCATATGATTACAGTAGATTTTCAGTAATGGGTAGGGAAGTTGTGTTTTATGCATTAGGAACAACCACCCCGCAGTGGAGTTATCTAATATTCACAATGGATTGAATTAATGGTAAACACTTGTCTAATCTAGGATATTAATCTCCTCGCGGAGCTATGTTATCCATGATTAATGACGTGATAGCATTAATGATGATGTTTTTTAATGACTAACTAGCATTAAAAATGAGAATAAGTCTCGCCTAGTCAAGTGATTAGGAACACCTCGTCTTGGCCTTAAGCCTTGCTTCCATGCGGAGGGTGTTTTAATTTACGGAACTAGGTTGTCGTAGCATTTTAAATAGGATATGTTTTCTTAGGTTTTACATATTGATTTAATGGTAAATATATATATATATGCTAATATATGCTCAATATTATATATTTTATGAGAACTAGGAATGTCTACATTATGCACCTTTCTCAACTTTTATATATATATATTGTTGATTGTTAATTTGACTAAACCAAGTTATGTTGTCTAGAAACATAATTTGGATATAGTGCTAGTAGCTTAAAGGAGCACTTATGTGTTGCTTAAGCTATGTCCAGATATTCTGGTTTTGGAAGCCTCTCAAAAGGACTGGTAACGATTTGATTCGTTAGTTAAAGTCAAAAGAGAGATGGCTGTTATTACATGTTGACTTCAATGTCAAATGTATTCCTGCGGAGCATGCATGAGGTATCACTTGTTTCAGACTTCATTGTCTGAAAGAGATGTTTTGGTGGAACTTCAAGTTGTAATTTAATTGCAAGGAAATTGAAGTTGATGGATGCTGAGATTGATAATAAATCTCAGGTAGACGTGAACATTGTCCTATAGTCCCTGCTTGGCTTTTTAAATCAGTTCAAAACAAATGTGTCAGGATCTGCACATGGTTAGAACTGATGAATGAGTTGATCATAGTGATAGTGTCCTAGAAGCCAAGGGCTAGTAAGCATGTGGCTTGATGTTCTACTTTAGAGCCAAAAGGCTAGGTTGCAAGAAAAAGTAGAACTTACCAAATATGTTGGCAAGCTTGCTACCAAAGGAAGTGAGTAAAACTAGAAGAATATTAAAGGCTAAGCCAAGAGTGGAAAGTGCTCCCACCATGACATAGCAGTGCACTATAAAAGGAACTACACCAAGTTTCTAAGCATTCAAAGTGAAGGTAAAGAATCTTCCTTCATGGTTGAACATGTTTAGTGGTAAATCCCACAGATTCCTAGTGTGTGGATTCAAGGACCACTAATCATGTTTGCAATATGATGCAGGGGTTCCAGGTAACCAAGGAATTTGATGAAGGAAAGATATACCTAACACTAGGAGGTGGGACTAGGATTCCAGTCCACTCTAGTGGAATTGTTGAACTTTATATTAATTTAAGTGTTTTTATATTATCAGACTATCAAAGTATATACCCAGTTATGCATGTATTTATTTACTGTAGCATTTATGGGTAAGTACAGTTATACCCCTAGTTGAGGGATAACAGGATAATAAAGAAAAGGTAATTACTTATCTTTTCTGGAATTATTATGGATAGTCTATATATTATAATTCCTTATTAATATTCTGTTAATAATTATGTTTTAGAACCTACTCATAATACTTTATCATTAAAAGAAAGATTTCTTCAACTAATGAAACATATCTTTGGCACTTATGTCTTGGTGGTATTTAAATAAAAAATGATTCTAAGACTGGTTAATGATGGGCTCTTCGACCCATAGGATTATCTAGTCTACGAATCGGTTTTTAGAAACAAAATAACCAAGAGACCTTTTTCTATAAAAAGGGTATAGAGCTAGAGATTTGTTAGAGTTAGTACATATTGATGTATGTTGTGCCATGAATGTCCTAGCACAAGGTGGCAAATGCTTCTTTGAGGACTTCATGGATCATTTGTCAGAAGAAGGGATTATATCCCAGCTGACTACATCGGAGAAATGATGTAGCAGGATGAAGGAATAGAATATTTGATATATCCATGATATGATTATAGGATTTTATGTGGTTAATGAGAACCCTTCATGCGTCTCATGCTTGAGTTTTGAAATATGAAGGCGCATTGGATTTAAGTTTTAGGAAAATTTGGCTAAGTATGAAAAATGACTTCTTGCCAAATTGAGGATCCTTGAATATAATTTACTACTTTTGGTTCCTTATGCATTGAATAGCATAATGTGATTTTATGAGATTTTATTATGAGCTTTACATAGAGTTTTACAATAGGTCATTTTTTAGCTAAGCCGCAAAATTATTATTTTGCATTAAAATTAGATTTTCATATTCTGATTTATTTGGAACTTGATTTATAGTATTTTTATTTGAATCCAAACATAGGGTATTTCCTTATTTACATTGTAAACTTAAAGTAAAGGAAAGTAAACCTTTACTTAAATGTTTACAATGGAAATAAGTGTATGCTATTGAGTAGGGATGCTGAACATAGAATCCCTATTCAGAATGCCTGTTTGACCGGACGTGCCACAGAACCACCCGTTCCAATGGCCGTTCGACACGGCCATTTTAGAAATTAAAATTGGAGCCACAGAGACATCCGTTCTAATTTCCGTTCCAATAGGCGTTTGAACAGTTTGCATGTGTCCGTTTGACTGGCTTGCTCCATCAAATGAAATTGAGCCATTCTATAAGAGGCGGTCGATTGGCCTATTTACCCGTTCGACCGACTATGTCAGCTTTTGGACTATATATGACTGAAACACGAAATTTCAATTTCTGTTTCCATTTTTATCACTTGGAACGACGAAAAGCTCCCTTCTCTCCAATGGGCTTTCACCTAAACTCTAAGATGATGATCTTTTGAGTGTCCCATTGTATCATCCAACACTGGCAAAGTGTTCATCGGTGTTAGATCATCATTCTAACTGATCATTTGAGGTAAATTCTCAAATTTGAGTTTATCCACTTTTGATTAAGCTATGTGGCATGCATGTTGCTTAATCATGTTGTGTTGTCATAGGATTTGGTATATTTGCGAAGTTTAAACACTGGATCAAAGTTCCATCAACCAGACTTCATATATTTGTGATAAGTATTCTAGTTCAATTATGTTTTGTGTAGTTCTACATATATCCATAGTGAACTGCTAGGAGAATAGCATTTGTAGCTTACGGGTTTGTGATTCGAGTCTCGTCAAGTTATGGGTAATTATAGGGCTAGTGCTTATGATGTTGTTAAGCACTTGTGTATTCTTAGAAATTGTACTGTGAGCTGTAGATGGTATCTAAAATTGCATGCAATGTGATATTGCAGCTCATTGTGGCTAGGTGATTGAGTGGGTGTATTGTCAAAGCATCAAAGGATTGAGGTGATTAATTTTTATTCATTGAGGAAGAAATACGTTTTATGTTTTCGAAGAATTTTATAAATGATTTTAGATATTTTATAAATGCTAAACAAGTTGAGAAAGAATAGAATTTTAATGCTTTTAAAAAACGTTTAAATCTATAAAAAGATCGAGCCATTCATTTGTTGTTTGAAGATGATTATTACTTGATACTTTCAATGTTTTATAAAGTATTTTATGAGATATGATTGATATGTTAGGGATTATGCCCTAATCCTAAGTTATTTACATGTTGACATTAAGAGTTTGGAATTTATTTTATTATGAATAATTATTATTCATTGATTAAATAAATAAGCATATGGCATATAGTCTTTTGTATGATCTTTTATGATTATCCCCATACGAAAGTTCCAGGGATTGCATTAAATATGGTCTATGGGTGTGAGTAAGGTTTTGTCACACAAGGTCTAAGACCATAAGCCTTGTATTCTGAAATCATTCGTTCCTAGTCATAATGGAACTGGATATTCCATTAGGACGACTGTTGTGCATCAATAGTGTGATTTACCTTAATCAGGCGAAGTGTATACTTTAGGTTGAAGTGTAAGTGTATAGGGTGGTATACACTGAACGGACCAGGAGTTGTCTTTCCAAAAAAAAAAACTGTCCCTAGGAAAAGACAATAACTCTTAGACTACTTATACTTGTGATTCTAAATTCTAAGAGAAAAGCAAACTGAGATGTGAAATGTCTTCAACTTTGACANTTGTCATTGAATATGGTCTATGGGTGTGAGTAAGGTTTTGTCACACAAGGTCTAAGACCATAAGCCTTGTATTCTGAAATCATTCGTTCCTAGTCATAATGGAACTGGATATTCCATTAGGACGACTGTTGTGCATCAATAGTGTGATTTACCTTAATCAGGCGAAGTGTATACTTTAGGTTGAAGTGTAAGTGTATAGGGTGGTATACACTGAACGGACCAGGAGTTGTCTTTCCAAAAAAAAAAACTGTCCCTAGGAAAAGACAATAACTCTTAGACTACTTATACTTGTGATTCTAAATTCTAAGAGAAAAGCAAACTGAGATGTGAAATGTCTTCAACTTTGACACATTGTAAACCGAGGCCTTCAGCAATATGAGGTCAACATGGTCTTTATGATTGGGTGATCACATGTAGCATCGTGAGTTGAGTTTTTCTCAATAGGAAATCCAAATCCTTTTAAGTGGAAAAGGACAAGAAATCTCCCCTTGAATATGATTTTATACAGGATTATTCTTAGTCTCTGGCCAGAGCATTTTGGATAGAGTATTCCAAAATAGATTACCTAGTGAATGAAGTATTCACAGGAGCGAGAATAAGAAGGATAAAAATCGGGTGCTCAAGGAATAAGAGGTAGAGAATTTAGTGTGACAGTATCACAATCCTAATTCGTCTACGGAGGTTTTCATGGAGGAATCATACTCAACCATATGTTAGTCTAAGGGAACTTTGTGGAGTTCAGTAACAATTATTTTGTGGTATTAATTGTAATTAAATAGTGACTTGGGATAGTCAGATACTATTTAAGCCAGGAAATATTATTCCCTTCAGGTCCTTCATCAAGCTATTATAAATTAACCAAAGACATGCTTTTATTTATTTATTAAGCAGGTTGTTTTAATTTATTAAAACATAGGCTTATTTATTTATTAAGCGGGTTGTTTTAATTTATTAAAACATGAGCTTAATTATTTGGCAAGCTATTTTAAATTAATTAAGACATGGGCTTATTTAAATAATAAGCAAGTTGTTTTAATTAAAATATGGGCCAAAGGAAAAATTGTATAGAGACACATAAGAGACTGGGATGGGATAAAACCCAAGCCCAAGGGGAGCATTGGGCGGCACGGGCTAGGGTTACTAAACCCTAGCCTTGGCCGTGTGTTACACTAAATGGACGCTAGGGTTTTTTTCTAACCCTAGCTGTCCACTACTTGTTGTGAGATGCAGTCCCACATTGCTATTTTACAGTCAATATTCTCTGCAACCTCAATATAAATAGAGGTGCCTGTAGCTCTAGCAAATCACTCAACCACTCCAAAATAATAATTCTTTAGCCTTTGCTAAGAATTAAAGTTCTATTGAGTTAATTCTTAAAAGAACAAAGTTTAAGATTTGAAGAGCTCGAAAGAGCTCACACTCTTTGTTATTTCCAGTCATTAGTGAGAAGATTTGTTGGTGTTCATGAAGGTGTTCTTGGTGTTCTTGATGTTCTTGGAGCAGCTTGGATTCGTTGCTCAAAAGCCAAGGCGTGGCCCTAGTTTGCAAGTAAGTCATTTTATGTTCTTGCTAGTTTATTTTTAAATAGCATTGTTCTTCGCATGTTCTTCTAGAGTTGATATTGGATAGGGAATAGATTAATTTTTTTCGCTACGCAAATTTTGATTTTGCACCCATAATCCCAACAATTGGTATCAGAGCCAACTTTGTAAAAAGCATGTTGAAGATAGAAGTTTTAGAAGACTGTTTTTCTGTTTTTCTATTGCTTAAATTCGGAATTTTTCCGGGGATCTCCAAAGACTGAAATTTTGGTTTAAGACCTGGATCATGTTCTTGAACATGTTAGGATCTTAACTGAAAAATGTCAAGTCGTTTGGAGATTGTTTGCTATTTAAATTGAATTTTGCATTCGAAACAGTGTTGCTGTTTTTACAGCAGGGTCTGTAGGAATTATGATTTTAATAAATGTTTTTCAGTGACTGCGAAAATTATTTGGGCAAGATATATTGCAAGAAAAAATTGTGGTTGACACAATGGTCGAAATCGATCTTTGTTTCGATTTTTATCGAAAAAGTTATGATCGTTTTACCATTTTTCGACGGATCTGAAATTCAGAAAAATCCTGCATGTCTGTAGGAATTATGATTTTAGATGTATGTTTTTAGACAAGTTCCAAAAATAATTGGGCCCTTGTTTTTTATTGTAAAAAATCGTGGTTGACGTTTTGGTCCGATGAGATCTCTTAGTTTCGAGTTTATCGAAAAAGTTATGATCGTTTTTCCAAACGTCGATGGTTCAGGAATTTCAGAAATTCTCCAAGCAGATTGTTTTTGCAAATTTTTTTTGAAAATTGTTTTTCGAAAATAGTATTGCTCTTGGATATATTTTGATATAAGGGTGGTACTATGATTGAAAGACCAAAATACCCCAACGTACAAATATATGCTATTTATTAAACATCAACTTGTATTTATTTTATAAATACAGTGTAGGCCAGATAATCAATTTTCCATATCTTTCTTGTGATGGGAATATAACAAATTCTAATGGTCCAAATTACTTGGATTTGAATTTGTATATTCAAGTACAAAAAAAGGTTGGAAGAAAATTGAAGTTATTAGCAAAGAGTGTTTCTTGAAAAACACTAATGGCAAAGTCGCAATTGTGAAAGAAAGGACATTGTTTTTTAAATAAACCCAGAGTTTAAAATATCAAGTGGGAGAGAGATTTCGGAATGTAAATCTCACAATCTTCATCATAGGTCTATGTAATGTTGTAAATAGAATGCTTCGACTTGGCCTTGGGCCTCGCGATCCCTACGGGGTAGTTTCTATTTCATGGGTTGCTTAGATCTCCCAGATTGGATAAACTTCGAGGTGCTTATCACCAATTAACGGTCACCCTATGGTGGAGTTAGTTGGACAACCACATCAACTTTAAATGGATGGTCACACTTGACTGATCTTAGATATTAACCTCACCAAGGAGCTATGTTATCTATGATCAAAAACTAAAATAAAAATGGCATTTATTAATGACATGGTAGTTGCAATAATGGTTTTTGTTGTATACTTAGGGTCATTAATAGAGAGATATAATCTTGCCTAGTCAGGTGATTAAAGAT
>FXXK01002442.1:6825-20115 GCA_900184695.1 Betula pendula | reverse complement strand
CAACAAGAGTTCTTAAAATTCTCTCTTGTGCCCTTAATTAAAACACTTATTGATTATAAAATGAAATGAAAGATAACATGACATGCATCTCCACTATCTACTTTTGCATTTTGCTTCCTAGTTTGTCTTTTCCTGACATGAAAAAGGAAAACATAATAGTGAGCGAAAAGGCTCTGTAAACAACATTAATTCCCAGCCAATTAAAATCCGGTTGGCGTAAAACATTTTTTCTTATAAAAAATTTCTTTTGAAAACTTTGAGTTCAGCATACCAGAGAAAACTTTGATCACTACTTCGATTACTAGTGCTTCATAAAACTAAACTTTGAGGAAAAAAAAAAAAAACTCGTAAATTCTTCTTAAACTATGGCCTATGCATACCATTACGTACGTCTTGTATGTATTGGGTTGCACATAATCCCGAAGGACCAGTTCTCAACCTGTTGCCGCCTGAAGATCAGTCATCTAGGCCAACTAATTATCCTTGGTGCACTTAGTGGCTTAACATGGTGTTGGGTCACACTTCTCTTAGTGTGGGCACTTTATCCAAACTTTGGTACCATGCTATGCATTCTTTCGCTTTTAGGCCAAATACCTAACTAAAAGTATCCACCTCTTCATATGCCCTTACTTTACTCCTTTCTTAAGTCCTTATCTCAACATCTCAAGTTTCAGACACATTAACCTTAACTCTATAATCTAATCATACTATCCCTTGTCAAAAGTTGGCCGGTCATAATCGTTGACCTTTCCTGGCTTTTCCCAATTATAAAAAATATTTCTTGGGTTAAATACACTTAAGTCTCTTGAACCATTAGCCTTTTCAAAAAAGTCTTACGAACTGACAAGTGTGACACTTAGATACGTTAAACTACAATTTTGTTGCAATTAAGACACTTTTCTGTCATTCTTCCAACAATGCCCCTATTTTCTTTAAAAAAAAAAAACTCAAAAATTAATTAAAAAACTAAAAAAAAAGAATTAAATTTTGATTGTATAGTTTTTTTTTTAAAAAAAAAAATTTATTTTTAATGAATTTTATTTTTTATTTTTAAAAAATAGGGGTATTTTTGAAAGAATGACAGAAAAGTGACTTAATTGCAATAAAATTATGGTTTGATGTATCTAAGTGCCACACCTGTCAATTTGTGGGACTTTTTTGAAGTTCAAGAGGTTGAAGTGTATTACACCCAATTTTTTGGATTTTACTTTAAAAATAAATATATTACTTTAAATAAATATCCGTTCATGTGAAATTTATTTTATTTCTATTTATCGATTTTTAAAACCATTTTAACTTAGAAAATAAATTATTTTCCTATATTTAGCTAAGAAGATTCTCATAAATTTTAAAATTAATTCTATGACTTTTAATTTGGGGAATTGTTAGGAATGACCCACTTTTAATATGGGGGTGGTTTGGCCACCCCCTAGTGTTCTGTTTCCAGATTTTTTTTTATTCATTTTAAAATTTTACTTAGTTATTTTTTTCATTTCATTTTTGTTTTATTTATTTATTTATTTTTAGGGATATTTGGTAATAAATATTTAAAAGTAGCACGTGTGACTACTTTTTCGGCTATTTTGACACCTATTACTAACAAAGTGGCTTGTTTGACATGAGGAGGTAATTTAAGGGGTTCAAATGTCACTTTTTAAAGTTTGGTAGAAGAAATGTAAAAGTGGTGATAGTTCATAAGGCTAAACTATATTTTCTCCTAAAATTTTGGAAGAATGAAAAAGAGAAGAGAGAGGGATTGTAGGGGTCGATCGAATATAAGGTATTTAAGATTAGAGTTTTTCTTTTCTAATTCAAAAAAGTTTAGGGTTTGAGTCCAGTTTCATTAGGATTTCATTTAATTAGGGCTTAAAATTAGACTTTAGATAAAAAAATAAAAAAATAAATAAAACCTAGAGGGGCGATGAGGGTAAAATTTCTTCCAAAAATTTAATCACATGCAATTTACTTGTCAAAGTAGGATTTGGATTGAAATAAAACACTTAGAATTAAAATCCAATGCAAAACCAAGCAACATGCGGCTAGGGTTCAATTATATCAAGGGTTCTTAATTGATTTTTTTAAAAAAAATAATAAACTAAATAGTAATAATGTCACATTAATGAGTTTGATCTATGTAAACTTGATTAACCTACTTTCTAAGGTTGGATGGATGTTACAGGTACGCATATTCTTTTCCAAATCGAACCAGCTTTTATATGCTCACAAAATGGGTCATAATATTATGGCGATAAGAAAGAGGTTAGATACCATTAATGCAGTCGCTAAGGATTTCAACTTAAAGGTGCGCCGCAAAGAGACATCAATTAGAAATAAGAAGAGGGATAACACTCATTCTTTTGTACGTGCGGAGGAAGTTATCGGTAGAGAGCATGATAAGAAGGAAGTTATGGAACGTTTAATGGATTCCAACGATGAAGAGAATGTTTTAATCCTTCCAATTGTTGGTATTGGTGGATTAGGAAAGACTGCACTAGCCCAACTCATATTCAATGATGAGAAAATTGAAAAACATTTTCAGCTAAAAATGTGGGTTTGTGTCTCTGATAACTTTGATGAGAAAATAATTGTTGAAAAAATTTTAGGATCTACAACAAATAGTGACATGAATATACTGGTAAATAATCTTCACGAAAAAATCGATGGAAATAAATACTTACTCGTGTTGGATGATGTGTGGAATGAGAATCGTGAAAAATGGCTTGGCTTGAAAAAATTGTTGATGGGTGGTGCAAGAGGCAGTAGAATTTTAGTAACTACACGCAGTAAAAAGGTTGAAAAGATTACCCACACAATTAAACCATATTTATTAGAGGGTTTAGATGAGCAGGCATCATGGTCTTTATTTAAGCAGATGGCATTTGAGAGAAGACAAGATCTGGAAAATCCAAGCATGGTGGTAATTGGGAAGGAGATCGTAAAAAAGTGTGTAGGTGTCCCTCTCGCTATAAGGACAGTGGGAAGCTTACTGTACTTAAAAAACTCAGAAACAGAGTGGTTGTCTTTTAAGGATGATGAACTTTCAAAAATATCTCAAGAAGAAAATGACATCTTACCAACTCTTAAGCTAAGTTATGATAATCTTCCATCACACTTGAAGCATTGCTTTGCTTATTGTAGTTTATATCCAAAGGATTACAAGATTGACAAATCAACACTAATTAAGCTATGGATAGCACAAGGGTTTGTCAAGTCATCGAATCAAAACCGATGCTTGGAAGATGTTGGTTATGAGTATTTTATGGATTTACTTTGGAGATCATTCTTTCAAGAAGTTGAAATGGATGAGTTTGGTAACGTAATTCAATGCAAAATGCATGATCTCATGCATGATCTTGCCAGTTTAGTGGCTGGATCGTTGATCACCCCATTAGATTATAAGAAGAGAAACATTGATGAGAAAACACGTCATGTATCATTTGTTGGCGATTGTTATGCAATTTTTTCATCAATTTCAACTTCTTTGTATAAAGCAAATAGGATACGAACATTTCTTTGTCACCAAGGCTTTAGATCTAAGGTTGACTATGATGCAATTTTTTCAAGATTTAAGTTGTTGCGTGTGTTGGATTTAAGACGCCTTGATTTTGTGCCAAGCTCTATCGGAAAGTTGAAGCATTTAAGATATCTTAATCTTTCTGAAAGCTACAATATCAAGAAGCTGCCCGATTCTATAACGAGGTTGCAAAATTTGCAAACACTAAAACTCTCTTATTGTGCTTCACTCAAAGAATTGCCGAGAGACATTAAAAGATTAGTCAACCTCAGATATCTTGAGATAGACGGATGTGATTCTTTAACCTATATGCCGTGTGGATTGGAGCAACTAACTAATCTTCAAACATTATCGAGATTTGTGGTGGACTCGAGTTCTCACTCCAGGCATAGCAGTGGTTTACAAGAACTAAAGGGACTAAATAACCTGAGAGGAAAATTAGAGATAGAAAATCTGAGACATGGGAAAAGTGTTGCGTCAGAATGTAAGGCTGCAAATCTAAAGGAGAAACAAAATCTTCATGCTTTGTCATTACGGTGGAGTAAGGAAAGAAGTATCTGGGACTTGCGAAAGGACGTTGCTAATGATGAAGCGTCATTGGAAGGCTTCCAACCGCACCAAAATCTGAAAGAGCTTTACTTAGAAGGATACGGGGGTTCAAGGCTTCCGAATTGGCTTTCGTCACTCACAAATCTTGTTACATTTAGATTATGGAACTGTCAAAGCTTGACTGCTATACCAGAGTGGATCCACAACTGCAAATCACTTCAAGTGCTTCAAATTCGTGGATGCTTGAGTTTGGCATCACTGCCCGAAGGAATGTGTAGCCTAGCCTCTTTGCAGAGGCTAGCAATTGATGGTTGTCCCATCTTATTGCAAAGATGCAAGAGAGACACAGGTGAGGATTGGGACAAGATTGCCCACATCCCATACTTAGACTTACGGTATCCGATTGATTCAGGTATATTACTCATCATTTTATTTGAATCCTTCATAGAAATTGAATTACCCACCTTCTACACCTTCATTTTCTTCATTATTCTCTCTCGGTATTTCTTGGTTGTTAAATTTCAGATGCAGAAGCCGCACCACGAATTGAAGCACAGATAAAACAGAGGATTCGAAGCTTATTCAAAAATCTAGGGCACTGCATACGGGATTCTTCACATTTTAGGAGAAATGGTTAGTAAATTATTATTATTTTTTTATTTTGTTTCTTCATTTCTAAGGATACATAGTTTTGTGTAAAACAACGTTGATGAGGTGATGTATTCTTGGTGCTTTATTTCTCGTTGTTATAACAGAGTGAAAACTGGCACTTGGTGAGACTTGGGCAAATATTGTGCGGAAGACCCAATCTGGCAACAACACTCCGAGAACTACCTTGTTGCACGGGTATTCATTTTGGTTCAATTCTTTGTTACATATAAGCTTCCCACATGTCACTTTATCTACAAATAATCAATTAAAAGATTTGGCACTTGAATAATTCCATTCTCATATTGCTTCTAACTTCTTTATGTTTATCGCCTTGGTTTAAGACAATAGGTTGATGTAGATGCCTTTGGCATACAACAAATTCAAGGGCTTCCCATTTTCCAGGTGGCTTATTTTTGGCTAAGTTGGAGCTCCTAACAGCACAATTTGTTTTTCATCCACAGACATAGGTGGGTGATTTTCACTTCAGTAGATGTCTCATTTGGAGGGGTTCCTTTCATCTTTGTGTTCTATGTAGAGTGTAACTCTCTATTTGGATCAAACTACTTGTGTTCTTAGAAAGATTTTTATTTGTATTATCATTGTTGAGCTATTGTTTCTTTTATTCATTTGAGTTTCTGAATTTTAGAGGGAAATGCATATGAAAGCAGAATGGTGTACGAAAATTATGGGGGATTTGTGCAATGATTGTATTTAGAGAAATGGCGAGTGAATATACATTAAGTTGCTTCTGTTATGAGCTTCTTAATATGAAATTTGAAATTTTTGGGCATTTCTTTTTTTAAAAAAGTCCATTTAAGATTATCTTAGTCCTTTTTTCTGTTAAATACAAAATACGAATGACTTTATATATTTCGTTCCTTCCAGCTTTTGGTACCTCTTGTAAGCTCACACCGATATGAGGGAGATGAGGTGAACATGACTCTGGCTAAGTCAGAGGATAAAATACTCCATGAGAAGATTTCAGAGAAGGCTTACAATCATGAGGATCTTATCAAGATCTTGGCTACAAGGAGCAAAGCGCTAATCAATGCTACTCTGAATCACTATAAAAATGAATTCGGAAATGACATCAACAAGGTATGGAATTTGAGCTCTGTATGACACTTTGGCTTGGAATGGTTTGGGAATTCAGGGGCTCCTTGAATCAGAACAGAGTGATGTCATTTTCTTGGGAGTTAGTGAAGAAACTTTATGTGGTCTCTTTAAGGCTGAGAATTTCAGCTTCTAGAAAAGCTACATTTCAATTCCTTCTCCTCTATTTATTTATTTATTTTTTTGGTTTTTAGATGTGTAGTCATGGTAGGATTTATTGGAAAGGGCACTCTTATATGCAGGATCTGAAGACTGACCCTAAGGATGAGTTTCTTGCAATACTAAGGGCCACAGTTAAGTGCTTGACTCTTCCTGAGAAGTATTTTGAGAAGGTTCTTTGTCTGGCAATTAACAAATGAAGGAGCACTCACTAGGGTTGTCACTACAAGGGCCGAGGTTGACATGAAGTTTATAAGAAAAAGGTTTTGGATAAAACATCTCACTTCCTCAATCCTCACATAGACAAGAGTTTTAGTGACTTATCCCACTTAATTGGAGAGATGCTAGAGACAAACAGGTAGGAATTGGCCAAAGGTTTCCCACATCCTATATTAAAATGTGAATATCTATTAGTGAAACATGATTAAGAACATAATACATTTTCTACTTCTTGAAATATGTCTATCAATTATTAATCAATTCCTACAAAGTCAATAAAATGCCAATGTTACATACAACAAAGTGCCACGGGAAACGCCTCAGTGGACTAGTGCCTTTCTAAACAACCTATTTTTAATTAATCAACAATTAAGCCGGATTAAATGTCATGAATTTAATTTTCATTAGACTGGGATATACATGAAGGACACCACCTTAATTAAATTTTAAATTCTGACCTTTTTCACCTGCACCTTATTTATTATTCTCTCTCAATATTTCTTGGTTGTTAAATTTTCAGTTGTAAAAGCAGCAGAACCAGTTGAAGCATAGAAGAAACATTGGATGGAGATTCTGAGCTTATTCAAAAATCCAGTTAACTGCAATTTTTGTAACAAGTTAACAACTTAGTGGTGATTATCACCTTTCTTGTTTTCTTCTCTCCTATTCATAAAAATTTTACTGCATACTCGATTCTTCAAAAATTAGGAGAAACAACAAGTAAATTACTTACTTTTTTTTCTTTTTTTTTTTAATTTTGTTTCTTGATTTCTAATAATATACAGTTTTGCATAAACAGATTTGATGAGAAGATGTACCTGGGTGTTTCATTTTCCATTGTGTAAGCAGAGAAAAAGTTGGCAATTAGTGATATCGGATTAAATATTGTGGGGAGGGTCAAATCTGGCAACTACATGGTAAGAATTAACTTGTTGCATAGGTATTCATTTGGTTCAATTCTCTGTTATACATAAGCTTCAAACATGTTATTTTGTCTTCAAATAATCAATTAAAAGATTTGGCAGTTGAATGATTCCACTCTAAATATCAATTCCTAATGTTGTTTAATTAGCTTAGTTTGAAATAAAAACCCAATGAGATATGATAGAGTTTAGAGTTTAGATGTACACACACAATTTTAGGGATACATTTCACTTTATGCTCCAATTTGACTGGACTTTTCATCATTAATTCAAATTGTCATTTCAATTAAATGGAAATTGTGCCTAAATTTTATAGTAAGATCAGATTTTATTCTAACTTCTATATCAGCTATTATAGGGTAGGTTGCCTTAGTTTAAAGACCATAAGTTGATGTTCAAGAGCTTCTTAATTTTCAGGTGGTTTAGTTTGGGCTTTTTAGGAGCTTTTACAGCACAATGTGTTATACATCTTCAGGTATAAGCAATTGGTTTTCACTCTAACAGATGTTCCATTGTACTGATTACTGTTTACAATAACGTGAGAGATCCATTGACTGTTATTACTAGCAATATGGACAGCGTATTAGTGAAAGCCTCTCTTTGGTGAAGCTATACGTGAGAGATCCAAATCATGCCTTTGCTGCTCTATATATTTTAAAAATTTGAAAGTTGTGGTTTACGCTTCTCTTTCTAGTGCCAAAAGGGTGAAGAGGGGTAGGAAAAACAGAGGGGGGCTAATATGTGTCTTATACAGGGAATTCAAAATAGTTGTATATAATGATGTATTTTTTTTTTGTATATTTAATGGTAATTTTAATCATTACGAGGTAATGTGGAAGTTGTTTGCAGAATTTTGTATAGCTGATTATCTATAGTCCTACAACATTGCGATTATTGCTGTTTTAAAGAGAGATTTGCATTATTTTCTGAGGATATATAAAAGGATAAACAAAAAACAGTAAGTAATGTTTGGTAGGGAAGTCTGGATAAAAACTATAGCTTGGAGATTTAGTGTAGAAAAGTATCATTTTAGAGATGTTATTCAGTATTCACTTTATGCTCTACTTGATGCAAAGAAAATTTAAAAAGAAATGAAATTTTAAATTTTAAATATCTTTAAACTTGATATTGGAGAAAGTAGAAATCCTCTGAACTCTCACTTGAAAGCAGTACATTTTCTATAAACCAAAAAAATGAGAAACATAAGATTGGGAAGTTTAATTTGTTTATCTTTTTCTTTTCTCATCTATGAAAAGCGTGGTATATAGATGGGAGTGGGTCAAGAGTGGCGTAAGACTATTAGAGTTTGTTTGAAAAGGACTCAAAAGTCCATTGTTTATGCAGTTACATACATGGCATATCTTTTCTTAGCTCTTTGTAATCAAATTCAAACCCAGTTCTCTTTCATTTCAGGTATTGTTAGCTTCTCAACTTTTTTGATTCTTTATGTAGAAGCTGGATGGGAATCAAATGCTGAAAAATACAGGAGTATGTCTTTTGTCAAAGAAAGCTGGTTCTACAATTATGCAGCAACGAGCAAACAATTGTGTAAGTATCTGCATCCTTATGTAATTAAATTTATATTAATAAATTGTTAAGCTAGCAGAATAGCTTCATTTGTTTTGGATGTCAAACATTTGTTGCAATATGCTAGAAATATCCTTTATTGGTTTCATTTCATCCTTTATTTTGTGTTAGCACTTAAAGACTGCTACCTAATGTCAAGGATAGCTTTAATTTCAAGAACCTAGCTAGTTCTTGGCTATGATTCCTTGTGAAGCATAGGTTCACATTGAAATATTGCAAATCAATATGTTGTTAATTTATCTCATTATACATGTTTTGCTTGTAAAACAAATTGTCAATTCTATTCATCTTTATGCTTTTCCAACTGTAACCAATTTGATCATAAAGAATTACTAGACATGTGAATTAATCACTTCAACAAGTTTGTAAAGTTGTGATTTTCTTTAGCTATCCCTTTTTATGAAGTCCAAACATGGAAGAGAATGAGTTGGTGATAAAGGCCTTTAGTTCATGTATTAAGAACATGAGTGGTTGATATTAGACTGATTAATTAGCTGTATTCGCAGGGAAATACGTGATTACTCAATTGAGATGCCTCTTAAGACTAAGAATTTTAAAGGAGTATACAGGTTCGTTCATAGTATATGGTTTACTTGTGTTACTTTCCTTTTTTTGAGTTTTTTAATCATTAGTATGCTTGTTTTTCCTCTTTTCGTCTAATGTAATTTTTTTTTTAATAACTTTTTCCCCTCTGAATGTTCAATTTACATCCACCAGAAACAGATGGACCGGTAGATATGAGACCCATCTGTGGGATAACAGTTGCAAGAAGGAAGGGCAAACCAGGTTAATGAAATATAACAAAACCACAAAAGCCATTCACAGTATTTGTTTGGAAGTATTCCCTTTTTACTGTAATTTTTGGTGCATTTTGTGTTGATATCTGACTTTCCCTTGTTCATGACTCTTGTGGATGCCATTTCAATCGAATGATGCACGTTTCAGTTTATTTGGGTAAGCTTTTTCCCCACCAAAATAATGATGAACTTTGCATGAATAATCTTGTAATTGTATTATTTAAATCAATTTTTATTTGACATATGAACTTCAGGGGGTTATGATATGAAATGAAGAAAATGAGCCAGCAAGAATTTGTTGCTCACTTGAGGAGGTGAGATTTTAGTTCATGTATTAAGAACATGAATGGTTGATATTAGGCTAATTAATTAGCTGGTTTTGCGGGGAAATATGTGATTACTAAATTGAGATGGTTCTTAAGAGTAAAAATTTTAAAGGTGGCATTTGGTAGGTGTTTGAACTACATAAGCGTTCTTTCTTAAGGAAGCTTAGCATTCCACAAAGTTGTATTCTAGCGAAAAAAAAAAAAAAACCATAGTTTGTTATTTCTAGCATAGGGCTTCCTTTTGACTTATGACAAAGCTCTTAAATTGATGCAAAAAAACAATTAAAACAATAGTTGGTTTTCATAATTATATCATCTATGACTCATCCTGTATTGCTGTTCTTTTAAGGCTAAAAAATTAACCATATAAACATGTAAATTCGCGAAATTAAACGTATAATCTTCATCTTGTATTGGTGTTGAAAGATTATCTCATGGAGTTTTGTCCAAACTGTTGCCAGGTAAGATGACAAGAGCCAGCAATATCATATGTTGGAACTATGAACTGGCCACCTCAAAAATTTCCAAGAGACTTGGGTTTCTATTAGAGTTAGAGTGGCAAATTAGGTAATTGGGTATTTAATAAATAACTGCACTTTTGTTTTTTTTTTTTCTTTTTTTTTCTCTAGATTACTGCCCCTTAAAAAAACATGCAACTTCTCTCAAGACTACCTTATAGTGGCATGCAGATAAACATTTAGTTCACATTTTTAAGTAAGATGTGGGAACTCTTGTATCTTGCTCACCGAGGAACATCTGCCATCAATTGCCTTGCAGTTGGCTGCTTTGTGGTGGAAATGAGGATCACCAACCAAAAAAGGAGGGGGAAATTCGTTTAGTTTGTCTGAAAGATTTATATGCTGGCGAAGTAAGGGGTGATTGAGATAAAAAATGATACTCTAGTGCTGATTTTCTTCTGCTAGGAGTTACAGCAGTTGCCTATCCAGATTTTAGTCATTTCAAATTCATTGGGACCTGATGTAATTTGATTTTGTTTTTTTTGTTTAATTCTTTTGGATGTGTTTGTGCATTCCTTATAAATATGTCGAAGATATCTTCTTAACTTTGACTTGTTCATAGTTCTTGGATGTATTATTTTGTGTAGTTCAAATTTCATATTAAGCGGGTTTTCTTAAAGATGTTCCTTCATCTTGGCAGATCTGCAAATTTTGCAGATCTTCAGCTTGTTGTTAGCCAGCATTACCATTTGACTGCAATTATCTGACCAATTTCCTACATGCTTCCAAAAATTAGCGTTTTGCATATAAAGCTGTATCTAGTATCTCCTAATCGTGATTTGTCAATCACATACTCTGTTATGGGTATCTCTTTGTGATGCAGGGCAAGGACAATGAAAAAACAATAATAAAATAAAACCTTATAAAATAAAGAAGACTCCTAATAAGATAATGTAGACTTATTATCACATTAGACATACAACAATTAACAAAATCTCCAGGCACTCTCCTCAAGTCTCTCATTTGATGTTTGCAAATTCTAAGTCCATTCTCAATTTCCAGCAGATCTCTCCTAAAGCCAAGTACCCTGTTATGGACTGCTGTTGCAGTCCCTGGACTCGTGGGAAGCACTGGAGCTATTTGTTGGGAGGCTGCGAGCATTACTTTTGACCAATGCTGCCTTGGAAGGAAAGGCAGGACAAGACCTTTTGCAGCAAACTTCAGTCCAAGCTTGAAAGAATTCTTCTGAGACCTTTCCAAATCTCAAAGAGAATTTCAAAGCGCAGGGCGAGAGACGAAGGCAGCCCTTCCCTATAAAACCACTTTCCAATTGCAGGCTTTACCTGTAAAGAAGAACCACAGCTTTGTACACCATGGTTCTTCTATAGCTGCATCTGCAATTGGAAAGTATCCCATGAACTGGCGTTCCTGTCCTCCATCTTAGGAAAATTAGTATCAGAAAATGGATTATAACTAAACTACCTCCTCCCACACCAAGCCAGAATGAGTTCACTTCCATATCTTGTCACCAGTCAGGAAACAACCTCAGCAAAACAAGTTGTCTGATACAGATATTATGTTTCGTAGGATTTTCGAGAAATCCTGGACCTCTTATGAGCAATTAAATAAATAAGAGTATTCCACGTGAAGTGGAAGTCTATACCGACACTCCAACTCTACTACTACTAATATAAGATAAGTCTATCTTCATCAAAGATAGAGAGATATTCCTACACTATCAATAAAACTTATAAACAAGATAAAAGAGAGAAACCTAATCTTACCCAAATAACAAAAGAGATAAACATAAGACTAGTCTTCTAACACAACATAATGACCCGCATTGATTTGTTTTGGATGTCAAAAAGTTTGTTGCAATATGCTAGAAATATCCTTTCTAACTAATGCCAAGTAATTCACTTTCCAAATAAGATGATGAGAGCCAGCAGTATCATCTATTGGAACTGTGAAATGGCCACCTCAACAATTTTAAAGGGACTTGCATTTTTGTCATAGTGAAAAATTAAGGTAATTGGATGTTTATTAAAGAACTGTATTTTTGGTTTCTTTCTAGATTTTCACCTCTAAAAACCATGTAAATTATTTCAAGACTACCTTCTATGTCCAACCATGCAGCAATCAGTTAGTTCATATGTTGAAGAAGATACGAAGTTGACAGCTGCTTGGAAAGACTTGCATGCTCATATCTTGTACCAGCAAGCAATAGCTTCCCCACGGTATGATAGATGATGTTTCATTACGAATTATACAAATCCAGCTTTAATATGTCTGATTAAGAATAAACTCATAGTCTAACTATACTGATAATTACATTATGATATCTGTTTTCCTTGTTCAAATTCTTATAGGATTATGTGCCCACTGTGTTCGACAACTTCAGTGCTAATGTTTATTAAAGAACAGTATTGTATCCTGAAGAGAATTGTTATATTCCTTTTTGCAAAACTAATATACAAGTGGGAGGCAATATTTGAGTAAGAGACATATTAATATTTGCCTTACTGTCTATGGATTTAGTCATTCACAAATAGATTTTATGCTTTCTTTAATTCTATTGTGCCCACATATTTATTTCCAACAGAGCCAACGAGTTTATTTTTTTTCTTAGTATTTTCTTAGGAATAAAATAATTTTTTCATATCAATCTATCAGAACAATTATCCAAAAATGGATGGAAGAACTTATTAGATATCTTTTTCAAATCTTAAAAATTTAATTGACAAAAGTAGAAATCCACATAATTTCATTATAAAACCTCAATTCACACAAGGTTATTTTGATCTTTTCCCTTAATTTTAACTCATATATTTTTTAACTTCTTAAAATTTTAATTATTATTTTTTTCAAAAATTAATAGTATAAGTTTAAACTCCAACTCAGTCTATAAAAATGTTATGTGTTTCTTAGAATATAAGAAGCACATACTTTTTAACTATAATTTCTTTCAACTTTGTCAATACTATTAAAAACATA
>FXXK01002440.1:3132-79637 GCA_900184695.1 Betula pendula | reverse complement strand
TATATAAGGACGGCGCCTAATCGACAAAGAGCTAGAAGAGCAAAACAAGAAGGCGGGCGGACGGTGGATTTACGGGCGCCGCACGTCCTTATGTCATCATTTTGTGTTGAATTGTATTTAGACTGATCAGCAGTGTTTATTAGAGAATTTTAACGGTGTAGTAAAAAAAAAAGTCATGTAAACCAAATAGGTAGGTTAATGACAGACCTACGAAGAAAATTAAATCAAGGCTACTCATGAAAAATTATCTAGCATCTCTCTCAAACTCCAAAGTTGGAAGCATGAGTCTTGGAAGAGAGAATGGTTGGATAGTGATAATATATATATATATATATAGTATATATTATATATATATATATATATATTATTTGCTGCTGAACGCGGATCTAGCGTGTGCGCAATGAAAAGAAGGCTGAGCATCGGTGTGCAGAATCGTCCAATGAGCTAATGAGATCTTGTATGACAAGAGAGAAAAAGTCTGTTGGTGAGCTCCAAGGAGTAGCAAAGATCCAGTTGCGACGTAAAACCAAGGTATGAAACTGAGCACTCAACATCCAAAATCAGTTGCATGAAAAAGGGAGGTAAAATCAACTGTTTGCAGCAAAGAAAAGCTGAATTGAGCTCATGAAGCCACAATCCACTGCGGCACAAGGAAAACACGATTGTGAGCTTGAGTGAAGTAGATCTAGCAGGGCAGTAAAACCTGTTATAATATTTATTAGATTAGTTTATTAGAGGATGTGGAGATGCGGTTAAGTGTGCTCAATGGTTAAGGCTTATTTTACTGAATGTTGGAGAGCTTGAAACTTCATATATGAATTAAAACTTCAGAATTGTTGTCTGCAGTTGGTGACTTTGTTGTATCCTGGAGGTGAATTGCTTGTAACCCGGCAACAAACTCTTTTGAGTGGGGGCAATTATCACCTTAAAGATAGTGTTCATACACGCCTCAAAGTCGCATTGTTATTTCTGATTCTTGTTTCTGCTCAATTTTTCCTAACAATTTTAAGGTGATAATTCGCAATGGGATCAGAATCTAATATGACGACTTTCAAAATGATGAATCAAGACTTCGTGAAACTAGACCGATTTGATGGAACGAATTTTACTCGATGGAAAGACAAGTTGATGTTTTTGCTCACAGCATTGAAGATTTCATATGTTTTGGATTCGAATCTGGCCAAAACTACCAGAACCCGAGCCTGATGAAGATGCCGAGATAAAGATAGGAACGTAAGAACGTGAAGAGATGAAGTGGCTTGCAGAGGACATATTTTGAACACACTCTCTGATTGACTGTACGACCTATATATTCACTTCAATAAAGTCACCAAGAGAAATCTAGCAGGCTTTGGAATTCAAGTATAAGACAGAAAAGCAAGGTACAGACAAATTTCTTATTATGAAATTTTTTGAATTTACAATGGTTGATAATATTTCTGTGATGGACCAAGTCCATGAATTGCAAGTTTTGGTTAACAAACTTCGGGACCTAAAGGTTGAAGTTTAAGAACTTTTGCAAGTTGGGGCCATAATTTCTAAACTTCCTCCAAGTTGGAATGATTATAGAAAGAAACTTATACACACAACAGAAGATTTCACTATAGAGTAAATTCAAAAACGTTTACGAATTGAAGAGGAAACTCAAATTTGTGATAAAAATCTATTTTTCCCAAGTAGCTCTAAAGTGAACTTTGTTGGTGAAAAAAAATAAGTTTCAAAATAATCATGGAGGAAGTAAGAGAAAGTTTAATGATTTCAAGAACAACTCTAGCAATGGTAACAATTACAAGAAAAATAAAACTTGTTACAATTGCGGAAAGAAGTAACATCTTAAGCGTGAATTCAGATTCAAGAAGAAGCAAAAGAAGGAGGACACACAAATTCCCAATAGTGCAAATCTAACTGAAAAGGAGACTTCAGAGATTGTAGCCATGGTCTCTCAAATGCACATTAGCATGATTACAGAATTACATATGGCTGTATCAACTAAGTCTTCTGACTAGTGGTATGATTCGGGCGCTACTGTTCATATTTGCAATGAGAAGTCTCAATTCAAAAATTATGAAGATGCAACGGATGGACAAGAAGTGTAAACGAGAAATCACAACACTGCAAAAGTTATGGGAAAAGGAACAGTTGAACTTCAGTTTACATCTGGAAAGAAACTTATCCTTCTCAACGTCCTTCATGTTCTAGAAATTAGAAAAAATCTTGTATCTGCAAATCTTCTTTGTAAAAAAAGTGTCAAGGCTGTAATTGAGTCTGATAACTTGATTATGTCCAAGGGAGGAGTGTTTGTTGGAAAAGGGTACTCTTGTGATGACATGTATAAGTTAAGTATTAATAAAATAAACTATAGTTCTGCTTATATTGTTGAGTCTTCAATTTTGTGGCATAATCGCTTAGTACATTTAAATTTTAGATCTCTAAAATTTATGTCTAAGCATGGTTGATTTCATATAATCATGATCATAGTGCTAAATGTGAAATTTGCATTCAAGCAAAAATGACAAAGAAACCTTTTTCCCAAAACAAATAGAAATTCACAATTATTAGAACTTGTACATTGTGATATTTGTAAACTTAATGGTGTTTTAACTAGAGGAGGCAATAGATACTTCATTACTTTCATTGATGATTTTTCAAGATATGCATATGTATATTTAATGAAAAGTAAAGATGAGACCTTCAATATGTTTAAATGTTATAAGTCTGTTGTTGAAAATTAAAGGGAAAAGAAAATTAAGATACTTCACAGTGATAGAGGTGGTGAATACTTTCCAACTGAATTTTCTTTATATTGCGAAGAAAATGACATTATACATCAAACTAGTGCTCCTTATACCCCACAACAAAATGGTTTGGCAGAAAGAAAAAATAGGACACTAGTTGACATGGTAAATGCTATGATTTTAAAAGCAAAATTAACTTTTAATTTGTGGGGAGAGGCATTTCTTACAGCATGTTATTTGCATAACAGAATTCCTTTGAAAAATTTTAAAATTTCACCATATGAATTATAGAAAGGTAGAAAACCAAATTTGGAATACCTTAGGGTATGGGGCTGTTTAGCCTTTTATAGAGTTCCAGATCTAAAAAGAATAAAGTTAGGACCAAGGGCTTTGAAGAGTGTTTTTGTAGGATATGTTGAAAATTCAAAAACTTATAGACTTTTGAATTTGAATTCTAATGTCATAGTGGAATCAAAAGATGTAGAATTTATTGAGGATAAATTCTATAATGATTCCAAAAATGTTTCAAATCCTACTCAAACATCAGAAATTGACTTAAATCCTAGTTTATTTCAGGAAGATAAAAGAAAAAATCCTGAGGCCTTAACTGAACCTAGGAGGAGTCAAAGAGCTAGAAAAGAAAAGACATTAGATCCTGATTTTGTGTCATCTCAGGCTATTATTTTCCTTTTGGAAGGAAACAGGGAAAACGTTCTTAATAAGATACCCATTTTATTAAAGATAGAAGAAAATCCTAAAACATACAAAGAAGCTATGGCTTCTAGAGATGTTGCATTTTGGCGAGAGGCAATCAATGATGAAATGGATTCAATATTGTCAAACAATACTTAGGTTTTAGTTGATTTGCCTCGTGGATCTAAACCTATAGGATGTAAATGGGTATTTAAAAAGAAATACAATATAGATGGTTTGCTTCAAACATTTAAGGCTAGATTGGTAGCCAAATGATTTAAACAAAAAGAAGGCATAGATTATTTTGATACCTATGCACCAGTAACTAGAATAACATCCATTAGAGTGCTTATGGTACTGGCTTCGATTTTCGATTTATATGTACATCAAATGGATATTAAGACTGCTTTCCTAAATGGTGATCTAGATGAAGAGGTGTACATGGAACAACCAGAAGGATTTGTTATGTCTGAAAATGAAACGAAAGTTTGCAAATTAGTCAAGTCATTATATGGATTAAAGCAAGCATCAAAACAATGGCATGAGAAATTTGACTGTCATTTTATCTCATGGATTTAAGCATAATAATGTTGATAAATGTATTTATTCTAAATTTACTGATTGTTATGGTGTAATTATTTGTCTTTATGTGAATGACTTGTTGATTTTTGTAACAAATATGGAAGGAATATATGAAACTAAGAAGTATCTAACTTCAAAGTTCAAAATGAAAGATTTTAAAGAAGTTGATACTATCTTAGGTATCAAAGTAAAGAAATATAGTGGGGGCTATGTTCTATGTCAGTCTCATTATATTGAGAAAATGCTTCTTAAATTTCAACACTTAGGAATTAAAGAAGCAAGTACTCCATATGATTCTGCATTTAAATTAACTGAGAATTCTAGTAGGGCAATTGCTCAGTTAGAATATGCTAGTTATATAAAATCTATTTTTTTATTTACATAAATATTCTAATTGGTTTGCATTTTATGATCTTGTGTGTGTGTATATATATATTATATATAATATATATGAAAAATGTAAAATATAGTCTTTATTAATTGGCCTAAAATTACAAATCACTTTTTGTAGTATCAAAGTTAACTCAGAAATCTCTGTGGAGTATTTAATAAAAAAAAAATAATTTAGTCCATAGAATCCAATTCTGTTAAATTTTTTGACCAGATTCTGTTAAATGTCACGTCAGCACCAATGAAATGTTGACACGTGGCAATCTTATTAAAAAAAAAATAAATATATGAGTATATAAATATATAAATAATATTAAAATAAAAATTAATTAATTAATTTTTTTTAAAAAAAAAGAAGAAAATAGGTAGCCACCCTTTAGGAGGAAGGGGTGACTCGCCCACCATCCGCCAGCCCATGGGGGTGGCCCGTAACGCCACCCCCAACAATCCTGGGGTGGCTCGCAGGCACCCCAGAGTTGGGGGTGGCATTTGAGCCCACCTCCAATGGAAGCCAAGGGTGGCCGCCGCGCCACCCTAGATCTGAGCTAGAGATGGCGCGTGGTCACTTTCGGCTTCCCCCAGAGGTGGCTGCATTTTACGTGGTCACAAATTGGGGGTGGCTCGAACACCCACCCCGACTTTGAAGTGGCCCACGAGCTACCCCAAAAAGAGGTGGTTAGTGGTGTACGGTCGCCTACGTTACTGTATACGTATAAAAATCTATTTTTTAATTACATAAAATATCTAATTGGTTTGCTATTTTATGAAATCTTGATAATAAAATATACAAAAAATAAAAACTGAAAAATGTAAAATTAGTTCTTATAATTGGCCTACAATAATTACAAATCACTTTTTGTAGTATCAAGTTAACTCAGAAATCTCTGTGGTAAAATAAAAAAAAAATTTAGTCCATAGAAACCAATTCTGTTAAATTTTTTGACCAGATTCTGTTAAATGTCACGTCAGCACCAATGAAATGTTGACACGTGGCAATCTTATTAAAAAAAATAAAATAAATATGAAGTATATAAATATAATAAATATATAAATTAAAAATTAATTAATTAATTTTTTTTAAAAAAAAAGAAGAAAATAGGTAGGCCACCCTTTAGGAGGAGGGGGTGACTCGCCACCATCCCCAGCCCATGGGGGGGTGCCGTACGCCACCCCAAAACCAATCTCTGGGGTGGCTCGCAGGCCACCCCAGAGTTGGGGGTGGCATTTGATGCCCACCTCCAATGGAAGCCAAGGGTGGCCGCGCCGCCCACCCTACATCTGAGCTAGAGATGCGCGCGTGGTCACTTTCGGCTTCCCCCAGAGGTGGCTGCATTTTACGTGGTCACAAATTGGGGTGCTCGAACACCACCCCCCGACTTTGAAGTGGCCCACGAGCTAACCCCCAAAGATTGGTCGAGTTGGCTGTACGGTCGCCCCGATCTTTACAATGAGTAATTGTGAATTTATACCACCACAATAATTGATTTTATATTTTTTTTCATATATATATATATGAGGGTACTTTGAGATATATAAACCATTTACAAACTCTTGGTCAGTGGAGAAGACAGTTTTTTTAAGTCGGTTTATATATAAAAGTGGGCATATATACACATACATATATCTATGTATGCATATTTCCAAATTATTCTTGAAAAATATTTTTCATCTATATATATCCTCATATGTTTTGAGAACAGGTAAAATTATCCAGAATTAATAAAAGAGAAGGAAAGAAACAATATTGACAATCACGCGTTGGAAAAATTCTTCCTCCAAATATTTCTATTATATTCAATGGCGAGCTTTTATAGATATTAACTTTCCGATAAATTCTTTTAGCCTTTATGTTGAAGACTTCGTTTCTAAGGAACAGTTTCTCGAAGATCTCAGAAAAAAAAAATAATAATAATAATAATAATAATGAAAGGAACAGTTTCTCGAAGAAGTGAGGAATTGAAAGCCCCATTTACAAACTTTAATTGTTTGACGTAATACTCATAGAAATAATGGCATTTATTATATAATTAATAAAATATATTGACGACTATTTATATGCATCTTGTCCACGAATTTATAAGTTTGAAAGTTTCATAAATACAGAATTAATTTCTACAAAAATATCGTTTCCATGATCTCTATCAGCAAATTAAAGTCTTTTAACCATTTTCGTTGCGATTTCCAACCTAAACAAGGACCAAGGCATATCACTTCTAGACCTTATAATATTAAAAAAAAAAATATCAATGACAGAATTTTCTTTGAGATTAGGACACCCTGAAAAGTTAAGTCTTACATACGTTAGAAATTCATAGACGTAAATTCATCTAATTAAGGCCATTTAATTTTTGAAGTATATTGGGGTACATAATGAGAAATTTCAACTTGCTAACCCCACAAAATTTAAAAGTAATATATGATACATCACATCAGCAATATTGTGAAATATTTGTAAAATAAATATATAGTATTTAAAAAGAATTTATATATGGGGTCGTCAGATATATATTCTTCTATATATAGCTTGTAAAAGAAAAATGAAAAAATAAATAAATAAAAAAAAATCCTTCTTATCAATTGAGTAGATATTTTTCACTTGTGTCCCAAATAGAAGTATCTAAAATTCAACAATCTAGAAACTGTGCAACATATATTTCTCGGAAAAATAAAAGCATAATTAATGAAGTTTTAAACATGCATATGCAGATTCCCCATTTGATTAAAAGAAAAGAAAAAAAAAAAAACGCATATTTATATATAGACTGTTTTAAGGACATAAATTTTCCCAATATTGGGCCTAATCTACAAAATTATATATATTTAAAGACACATAACAATTTAATAGTTTACATTAAAAAAAAAAAAAATTTTCAACTCAATTTAAAAGAAATTTCTCAAAGGTCCTGTGGAGGACCATAATTAGTTGTTAGAAGCGCACAGAAAAAGAAAGAGAGAAGCTGATTCTTTGTTTGTCTCTGAGAGGAAGGTTCTCCAAGGACTCGACAAATTTTCCCATATCAAAATCAAGGACTTAGACTTTTCTACAATGTTTGAAAAAAAAAAAAAAACACCAAAGGAAAAAGATTCCTTTCCTTACATGGTTGACTAGAAATTTTCTTTGGCCATTATTTTCTCTCTTTCAAAACCATACGTACATTATTCTTTGTAAGGACCACCATTTTAAAAGCTTGCTTATACGGCATTTATTATTTGGGAAATACATGTTTCCGTGTGCTGAAAATTTTACATCCCATGTTCATACATGGGCTCGAGTTTGTTCGGGTATACGAAGTGATTCTGTGTTAAAATAAATTTTTATTAGTTAAAAAAAAAAGAAGAAAAAAAAAACCCACTACTTTGCATGTATTGTTAAAATTTTCTGGTCACATGAGTTACAATTAGCTAGACGATAATGCTTGAGTTTGGATTATTTGGGTTGTGGAAAACTGTACGTAAACAAGAATATTTCTCCTGTGTTTTTTTCCTTTGTATGAAAGGAACAAGTTTGTGACCTCAAAGTGCAAGACCAAATCCCAGCCATATATAATATATTTATTTCGTTTGGATTGGTCTTTATTTTGTTTTTTGTTTTTCCTGGGCATAAATATTGATCTCGACGTCCAATAAAAAACAATTAATACGCAAACTCGGGCCTTGAAAGTTTCCTAGTTGACTCACTTTTTGGTTCTGATGAGAAAAGGTTGTTGGGTTTGCTAGAATCATATTTCCGGTCAAAAAACCCAGCTGCTGACTTCAAGGTTTCAGTTTTCACTGTTGTTTTCCTAAGCTCCTTTTTTGTCTCTATTCATAAATTTATGTGCTTTCTACTTTGGGCTCCGGTTTTTTCCGCATATAATAATTTTTTAAAAATTTTTTTTTTTTGTGTTTGGTGCAACAAAAAAAATTTTCAACCAGAAATATTTTCAGTTTTACCGATAAAGTTTCTTTAATTTTTATAAAATAATTTTTATTTTTTAAAACAGAAAATTATTTTTTGATTTTGAACTTTTTATTTTTAAATCGCTGGAATCCCGCCGGACCCTTACCAGTTACCAGAACTCAAATTGTTGGTTTAATTTTTTTTTAAAAAAAATGTTTTATATTGCAAATAAAAATTAATTTTTATAAATAATATGATTGAATGAAAAATAAAAAAAAAATTTAATTTTTCCGTACACTTGAAATGCCGAAAAATATTTTGAATAGAAATTAATTTTTTAAAAATATTTTTTCCAACCAAAAATATTTTACGTTGCCGAAAAATATTTTGAATAGAAATTAATTTTTTAAAAATACTTTTCCCAACCAAAAATATTTTACCTCAAAACAATTAAACAAAGACTTAATGTGCTGTTGTTCATACTGCTGTTATCTTTTTATCTTATTTGTTTTTCGGAAATCTTATCTAGAATTAGTGAGAAGTTTATAGTACAGATGTTTTTCAGCTCAGGGCAAATTGTGAGCCTTGAGGTAAGCCGTGTGAATAGAAAAAAAATATATATATATAATAAAAGAAAAAATAAGCGGGCCCCAGACCCAGGAGACCCGCAAGCCGCAAGTCATGGCTTTTGTGAGACCCACAACGACGTCGAAAAATTAATTGGACGGCTCCTTATTTTCTTCCATTCATGGGCATCGTGCTAAGAACTTGCGGTGTTTTTAAGCTTTCTCACTATCATCTGGGAAAATTCGTGATGTTGAGTTTGAGTTTTATCAATATATGAGTATGAGACTAAATGTATATATAGGTTAATTTTAATTTAATTTATTTAATTAAGTAGTATTGAAATTATTTCATGAAAATTAAATTTTCTTTGATTTTAAATTATTTCAACTTTTCTTTTGCTTGTGTCTATTTTTTTGTCCCATATTAAAAAGATATAAGATTTATTAGTGCTTTATGAGATATTGTATTTCATTTATTCTAGAATGTTTTTGATTAGACACATGCTATTCGTATCACTCAGTACTTTTGATTAGACGCACTACACTTAATCGTCAATAACTGCTCTTGATTGAATAAAAAATGTATTCTTCATAATTTTTTATGATCTTTTCTTCATCTCTTCTTCTGTTCTGCTGTTACACAATTTTTTTTTTTTTTTTAAGAGTAATGTTCAAAATTTGTAATCTGTACACTACATTCAGATAATATTGTAACCTAAGAACAAAATTGCTGTATTTTTTTTTATAAAACAATTGGGAGACAATATTTGTTTAAGAGACAGATTTATATTCGCCTTATTGTCCATAGATTCAGTAATTCCTATACAGATTTTCTGTTTTCTTTAATTCTATTGTTCTCACATATTTATTTCCAACAAATGGGCCATACTTTTTAATTCTAATCCGTTAATTTTGTGTTAGGTTTATGACGGGTTTGCAGATCGTATAAAAAATTACTAATTATAGTATTGAGTTTGGGTCGTGTTGAGGAATGATTATTATATACATTAACTATAATCTGACTTATTTAACTAAACGGGCTAGATCTGTCAATCATAATTCGCTAATTTCTTATTAAGTTTATATCAAATTCACGGATCGTATCAAAAATTATCAGTCATATCTTCCTGATTTTTATGTCAATCTAACACAACGAATAAATCCAATCTGGAAGCATGTTAGTCTTATTTTCAATTTCTTCATGAGTAATCTGAACCTCTATTAAAGAGTTAATTGGCCTATTTATTTTCTAAAAGATGTTAGGAACAATTGTTGGATCGACTTTCAAGTATATCATGATTTTTACCTAACTTTTTTTTTTTTAAATTTAATATATATATAACCAGAAACCCTTTTAATGGAGAATCACTTCGTATATCTATACTTCCTGTAGTAAATTCAAGATTACCTCGCATTCTTTTTAACATGAACTAGTTGAGTCGTGAACTTTACTCAAAAAATTAACCCCAAGAAAAATTTATACGTAATAAATTTCAAACTTAAAACTATAATGAACACTTAAAGTCTCATATTTTTACCAATTAAGTCAACCCGTAGGGATTAATTATTTTTCAATTTGTTTTTTTTTTAATTTTTAATATTTTTGCGTAGCTTTGTTACGCTTTGACTCTTACTTTGGCTTGAAAATTTTTCACCATTATTATATGTACTATATATTATTTGCACCGTACGTACACATGTACTACAAATGTGAAGACCTCCAGATTGAGACATCATCATGCACGCTGTTGGTTCGATGAACTTAAAATGCACCATTTTGAGCGCTCCTTTGGCTTCTCTGATGTGTCAGGGCCCACAAGAATCATGGCCCACGAGAAAATCATACAAGCCTAAATAAGATTTATGTCATGATGACGTATTCATTACACGGTGGTCCAAGAAGCAGAGGAACACAATCGTAAAAACGTGATGTTGAATATATGCACTATCGTGCGAGCGTTCACACCAATTAACTAGAGGCCTTCGGAGTGGCGGAACTAAAATAAAAAATGTAATGACAATAAATATATATATATACTGTATTTTTTATTATAATATATATAATGATGGTAAAAACAATTCAAAATAAAAATTATAACACAATATATTATATGTATCATAAAAAGTATATATATCTATCAAACTTCATAAACATATGTTATAATTGATATTTCAGTAAATTAACATATAGGTACTAGTACAAAATAAATAAAAATAAATAAAGTGTCTACAATTGCATTCTATACTCTTTTAGATAAACAAAATCATCAAGTATCATTACACACAAAAAAAAAAAAAAAAAGCCAATAGTTTGTGTCCTTTGTTAAAGGACGTGAACAATGAAATAAATGACGTGAATAAGTTCACGTCGTTTAGTCTTGGGACATGATACATGGGGTTGAGAAATTTAATTTATGTCGTTTGGTCTTAAATGACGTACATTTCTTTTCATAGTTTAACAAATGTCTTTATGTCATGAATATTGATTCCTCTTGAACCTACATATTATTCTCAAGCTGCAACGTCTCTTGAATGGCATGCTGCCATAGGAGGGGAATTTGATGCACTTCTTGCCAATGGATTCTGGTCTTTATGTCCTCAACCTTCTCAACACAATGTTATACGCAAGTAGGATAGCTCCATTGATAAGTAAGAAGCACGATTGGTTGCTAAGAGATTTGATTAACAGAGGAGTAGATTTCATTAAAACATTTAGTACTATTTTCAAAACTTCTACAATTCAAGTTATTCTTGCACTTGAAGTTCAATTTGATTGGTCTGTTAGACAACTAGACGTTTCTAACGCTTTCCTTCATAAGCATTTGTTGGAAGAGGTTTATATATAGTTGTTGGGAATTGGGCCACCCATATCCAGAAAGCCCATCAGCCATTGAGGCCCGCTGAGACCGACTGAGCCATCCCATGTATTAAAGGCCCACAGGTTAAAGGCTAACAGCAAGAAGAAGCCTCCTAATAACAAGGAGACTTCATGATGGGCATAAAGGCCCAAAAATTTCGGGACTCCCTGGGGGTTTCCGAATTGATAGAGACTCGTCCTACCACTAAGACCACGATCTCCCTTGCCCGCAACCAGTGATAGAGGGTATCGTGGCTAGCAATTCTAAAAACGACGAAGAGAATGCCGAGCCAATAAAAGGGGAGGGAGACTTTAGGTGAGGGGATATTTTTTTTGTCCAATTAAACTTGTTACGAATTCTCTCTCACAAAGGTTGATTTCTGACTTAAGCCTCAGAGTTATCTCTTGCCGACACATTTCGGCAAGCTCTTTTTACTTACGTATTCTATTTTGTAAGTGCTCACCATAAACTGTTCCAACAATATGGAACAAACCAGAGGTTTTGTTGATCCTCAATTTGCATCTTATGTTTCTAGATTACATAAGTCTTTGTATGGACTTAAACAAGCCCATCATGCTTGGTTCACACGTCTATCTCAGTCACTTTTGAAAATTGGCTTTCTTTCATCTACAATTGGCAGCTCACTGTTTGTTTTTCATTAGGATAATGTTCACCTCTTCTTCTTGATTTATGTCGACAATATTTCTGTTATTGGCACGCATTCTTCACATATTTTTGTTGTTATTGTTAAGTTGCAGCAGATGTTTAAGCTTAAGGATATCAAGAACTTGGGTTATTTTCTGGGCATACAAGCTACTCAGTTCTCTACTAGTTTGCATCTATAACAAGCCAAGTATATTACAAATCTTCTCTCCAGAACAAAAATTTTGGGTGCTAAGCCTTATTCCTCTCCATGCCTTGCCGGTTCTAAGCTGTCCACAGCTCATGGTGAACCTCTGTCTCTAACTGAAGTTACTGCCTTTTGTCAAATAGTGGGGGCTCTACAGTATTGTACCTTAACGCTGCTTGATATTGCTTTTTCTATAAATCAGTTGTGCCTGCATATGCATAATCCTTCTTCTCATCATTGGGCAACAGTTAAACGTATGTTTCAGTATCTCAAAGGCGTTGTTGATCATGGCTTGTGGTACACAAAAGGAAATCTTACTCTTCAAGCTTTTTGTAATTCTGATTGGGAAGACAACCCTGATGACCACAGATCAACCACCGGTTTTGGTATATTTTTGGGCTCTTCTTTATTTCTTGGAATGTTAAAAAGCAATCTATGGTTGCGCACTCAAGTATTGAGGTTGAATATCGTGTTATGACCATTGCTACTACTAATATTTTTTAGTTACGAATTGTTTAAGGATCTTTGCATTCCTTTGTTCTCTTCTCTAATTTTGTGGTGTGATAATGTTGTTAATTGTGATAATTTATTAGCACTCATGATCAAATTGCCAATATATTCATTAAGGAACCTATTAGCTCAACTCAATTTGGTTTTCTCCGTAACTAGATTATGGTCTGCTTAGCCTTCATCAACTTGCGGGAGGATGTTAATTATATATATATATGCCAAATCATCTAGCTCATCTTCTACCTCAGCAGACAAGTCAAATGCCAGTTCACAATCTGTTACATGAAGCAGTCACTATAATTTTGTAGAAACATAATTTTTCTCAACATACAACTTTTTGAAACTCTTGCGTTGATTTACAATTTGTAATTTTTTTTTCCTTTTCTTTCTACATAAATGGGGAAAAGGGTTACAAAGAAGAATTTTTCTTACTTTTAATCCGAATAGAAGATCCTATGAAAATGCTTCTGAAAACAAAATAGAAAGCGGGCCACTTAGCTAAAGTATGTGCACGTTAATTGGCACTACATGACACTTTCAAAACATTTAAACTTTGAAAGGAAGATAAACCTAAACTAATATCATAAACAATATCTGAATTATTCTAAGAAGTAAACAAGGAAGGACTACTAATAGCCAAAATAACTAGAAGGGCCTCTCCTTCAAGAGAGAAATTGCCAAAGCCCAACATGTTGGCCAAACGAGAAGCCAAAAGTGCTGCATAAGCTTCACAATGAAGAGCATCAATCACAGGAAGCTTCTAAATCGCATCTAGAATAATAGACCCTGAGGAATCACTAATAACTGTTGCAGCCACAACAAAAGAATCCATCACTGCTATATCAAAATTTCCTTTTATACAGTCTGGCCTAGGCGACACCCAGAGAGAAGGTAAAGAAGACCCCTGCCAAGCCAAAAGATGAAAATCCAAAGAGGAAGAAAGCTGCTTGAAAATATTAGCTGGTACGGGCTGTAAGGATTCATGGAGCAGCTTATTCCTTGAAAACCAAATAAGATCCAAGGTAAGAGCTGCAAAAATTTGAAAACATCTCACCTTAGACTTAGGAATTGAAAGCCATTCAAAAGGATTGATTATGGCAATAATCCAATCTGAAATTGGCCTAGCAAAGAAACTTGAAGTAATGAGAGGCTAAGAAGAAGACCTCCAAAGAATTATTGCTAAGTCACAATCCAGAAAAATGTGAGTAAGAGATTCTTGAGGGCCATTACAAAAAGGACAAGCCCAAGCATTTGGATCCAAAGAAATCACAAAACGACTAATATTACCACGAGATGGGAGGATATCCCAAGCAATCTTTCATAGAAGATGTTTTAGTCTAGCTTGAAGTTTCAGCTCCCAGAGTTTATGCCAAGCATATGAAGGAGGAGAGACTTGATTCCTAGAAGGAAGAGAAACCTCATGCACTGACTTCACAGAAAAAAGGCCAAATGGAGAGAGAGCCCAAGTCCATTTGTCAAAAGAACTAAGTTGCGACAAGTGAATATTTAGAATACATTCAACCAAAGAAGGATAAAAAAGATCTTGAAGTAGCATCCGATTCCACGCTGTCTCATGAGGAAGAATTAAATTACTAACACAAAAGTCATGAAGATCTACCAAATTTACATTCGGCTTGGCCTTAAAATCAGGCAACAAAGGAATCCATGGAGAATTTCAAATACCAACATTCATCATATTAGAAATAATAATAAAAGCATCTTTCTTAACAACGTCCCTGTTTTTCAACAAACCCTTCCAAAGCCAAGAGGAATGGGGTGAGATTGACCATTAAGAAAAGAAATTCCATTGTGAATATACTTTCCTCTAAGAACATCGACCAAAAAAACAAAGAGGTTGATTTGAAGTCATCTTCCATCCTAGCCTTGCCAATAGGGAGGTATTCATAAACTCCATTGAGCGAATGCCCAAACCACCTATAACCTTTGGTTGACATGTCAATCCCAAGACCAAAAAAAGGAAAAAAAAAAAAAAGAGAATTTATGCTCCTCCTAGGGAAAACCCCCACAAGAATTTCCGCAAGGTAGCATTGATCTCGGCACAAAAAGACTTGGGCAAAAGAAATATAAACATGATATAAATGGGGATCGCATTAGCGACAGCTTTCAAAAAAGTAGTTCGAGCAACCTGAGAGAAAAGTCTTGCTTTCCACCTTCATATCTTTGCAAAAATCCTATCTTTAAGGTCTATGAAAGTATCCTTCTTCTTACAATAGAGGAAAAGAGGAATATCCAAGTATTTAGCTTTAGCTGGGATATAAAGCAAAAGAAGAATACCATTAATGGAATTTCTAGAAGCTGGTCGACAATTTTTACTAAAAAACACAATAGATTTAGCAATATTAATACATTGTCTTGACCATCTCGAGTAAGTGGAAAGACATTGAAGAATAGCAGTAGCGCCCACGGTATTTGCTTTGGATAAAATCATCACATCATCAGCAAAAAAAAAAAAAGATGTGAAATAGAAGCTAGGGCACCTACTTGACATATTAACACCATGTAAAGAACCTAAAGTATCTTCTTTCAAAATCAATCGAGAAAGGATCTCTGATCTCAAGATAAAAGGAGAGGGAGAAAGCGGGTCTCCTTGTCTCAATCCTCAAGAGGGAACAAAATTCCCACAAGGTGCACCATCTAAAAGAATAGAGAAGGAAGAAATAGTAATACACTATTTGATCCACTGGATCCAAGTAGGATGAAAACCCAGTAATGATAGAATTTTCAAAAGAAAATCTCATTCTATGGAATCAAAAGCTTTCTCCATTTCAAGTTTCAAAGCCATCAGACCGCCATTTCCTTTTTTCTGCTTCATGGAATGAAATAACTCATGTGCTAAGATTGCATGATCATGAATAAATATCCCTTTAAGAAAGGCATACTAAAAAGGAGAAACAATCTTATGCAAGAGTGACTTAAACCTATTTGATAGAATTTTAGAGATGATCTTGTAGTTGAGATTGGTGAGACTGATAGGTCTAAACTGATGCACCATAGAAGGGTTATCAAATTTTTGAATGAGGACAATATTAGTATGAATTAACTCTCAAAGCATAAAACCACCCCGAAAGAAAGATTGGATAGAAGAAATCACACTGGATTTTACAATGGGCCAGTAGGACTTATAAAAGCGCCTTGACATGCCATCCGGGCCAGGGGCCTTATCTAGGCCTAGATCATTGATAGCAGAGAAAATTTCCATCTCTTTTGGGATTAAGCACAAAACAATATTCTCCTCCTCGATCAGTAATGACAGAATTCACCAACTCAGAGAGACTATCATCAAGGATAGGGTGCTTAGAGGAAAATAAAGCACTAAAACGATCCACGAGAAAGGAACCAATATGCTCTCTACCACATATTCTAATACCATCAGAATCCTTCAAACCGAAAATAAAGTTATACCTGCGATGACATGCTATTGAAGCATAGAAGAATTTGATGTTAAGATGAGTGCAGGTGAGCCATAGTATTCAAATGTAGATAGTATTAGTTGTTTACTTAATTATGTTTTCTTTATAATTCAAACTTAGATAGATATTTTCCTTGTAATTCAAACTTTTTTGTGTATAAATTCAATGCAATGCAGCTACAGAAAGTATTCAACATCAAAAACTCTCATTTCTTGAAAGACCTTAGGAGAAGTGAGATAGTGTCAATTAGTAAGAACAGAAATATATAATATGTAGCGACACTTGTCATCAGTAAGTGATCAATAGTGTCAACTTGTTTTTCCAAGTTGACAACTAGTCTCCAAAGGAGGGCAAAAGTTTAATTTTGATGCAATATTAGTTTTGATAAAATGGAAGATTGGTCAATATAAACATCTACTAGACACGATTACATGTCATATATATGTGTCTATGTCTTTGAAAGCTTCTAGTTTGACTTTTTCTCTGTGCGAGAGTAAGTTGGCCTGTCTAAGTCAAAATGTGTCGCCCACTAAAGTGGACTTTTTTGGTTCTTTTTATGACAAAAACTTGTAAAATTTCAAAAGGGTCTGGTCACGAACATGCTTTTTTACCTTCCTTTTGTTTAACCTTTATTTAAAGATCGATCAAGAGATTCAATAATATTTACTTAATTTGTTTAATTTATTAGGTCATTAATATATCAGCAAATGGAAGACTTCTTCCAAGACTCTTTTGGCTTTATAGACTCATATAATCCAAATCCCTGACTTGACCAAAACAACCACCATCCAGATGCATGTAATTAGAATTTTCACATTATATATATTTATATATATAATATAATATATATATATATAAATAGAAACTTCTACTTCGACATACTTGATTTAAGCATATATACTGAAAGTACTGGAGAGGGAAAAAGAGAGAGAGAGAAGATGGAGGCGGTGAAGGTCATGAGTTCTTCAGATGATAAAGATAATGAAGTTATGCTTCCAGGGTTTCGATTTCATCCAACAGATGAAGAGCTTATTGGGTTTTATTTGCAGCGAAAGGTGGAGAAGAAACCATTCAGTATTGAACTCATCAAACAAATTGATATCTACAAATACGATCCATGGGATCTTCCAAGTAAGATCTGCTTACTTTCAGTTTTGTTGTATCATATATAAGTTTTGATGTATTCGAGTGCTTTAAGATAAAAAATAGTATTTTCTTAAATTTTTTTGAAACTTCTCCATTATCATTCAAACCCAGGATAGTGTACTAATGACAATAATTTTCATGAAACTTTCAAAAAGATATTCAAGAATGAATGAATGCTTAGAAGGCTGATGAGATGAGGGCAGGTGCAGTGTTGTTGAACTGCATGATCTTGATCAGCTACCTCTAAGTGAATTTTTTTTTTTTTATGGTATTTAAGGTCACGCCCTATAAGATTACTCTCATATATACCAAAAATCAGTATTTGGATAAGTTCCACCTGTTTCTTTTCTAGAATCAGCATCGAAAAGTTATATATATATATAAATAAAAAAAATAAAAAAGTGGCTTCCAATAACACAACAAACCAAGCTCTGGGGCCACAACACTGTTCTTATGTTCTTCAGACTCATTTTAGTAATGTCAAGATGACATAAAAAGTAAACAAGTGGACTCGTGGATCGATCTGCCTTTTTTTCTGGAAGTACCGCCATATATAAAATTTCATGTTTTCTTTGCATCTTCCTGATCTAGGCAACCAAAAAAAAAAAAAGAAGATTTATGAGTTCCATAATGATCATTATGATTGTTAAAGTATCATTAAATTATTAAATTTATCTATTTTTATCAACGTAAGCTTTTGAGGCAAATAATGATTTAATTTTGTGTTAATTATAATATGGTATCAGAAGTTTGTTTCAAGTTATACCAGCTGCAAGCTGGGTTTGTTTGAAAGTCTATATATTATGTTGTATTCGTTTGTTTTTTGTTTTGAAAATAATGTTTGCATCATTTGAAAAACATAAACAAAATTCGTCCAAACAAGTTGGAAGCTAGGTCTTCTAAAAGTCGATTTCTTCAAAAACTAAATTCATTTATGAGAATTCATGTATGGATGAAAGTGATTTTGATGGTGGACTAACACTAAAGGGTCATTTCTGAATTTGAGTCACCCCGTTTGTCTTGTTTCCTATGATATTGTAAATATATCATTGTTAGAATACTAATTAATCAAATTATTAAATTCGTCATTTTCTATAAATTTAAGCTTTTGAGATAATTGGTGATTTAAAATAGTATCAGAACAAAAGTTATGAGTTCGAATTTAAGTGTCTTTATAATTCACCTTTCATTTTAATTAAATATTACACGTGTTGGGCTTAGCTAATCACTTATTCTCATATTTATTAAATGATTAAATTGATCATTTTCTATTAGTTAAGGATTTGGCTTAAGTTCTGTAAAAAAACTTCAGCATATATATGTACTAGATTGTTGATTTTTCAACGGTTTGAAATTTAATTTACTTTCGCTCTCTTTCTTATAAAACTTCAAATCAAATCCATTAGTTTAAGCTTTTGGTGGGATGAGTTATATAATTTAACAATTATTGACGATTTCCTCTCATTTATATGTATATGTTAACAATGAAGAAGTTAGCACTCTTGGGGAGAAGGAGTGGTATTTCTTCTGCATAAGAGGGAGGAAGTACAGAAACAGCATAAGACCAAACAGAGTGACAGGGTCTGGATTTTGGAAAGCCACAGGCATTGACAAGACAGTATATTCAGTCCAAGAACCTCATCAAAGCATTGGCCTCAAGAAATCCTTAGTCTACTACCGTGGAAGTGCTGGCAAAGGCACAAAAACTGATTGGATGATGCATGAGTTTCGCCTTCCACCAAATCAGAAAACTAATGCCAACGTTGCTCAAGAAGCTGTAAGATTTCTAGCTCTCATCTTAATGTTGTATTGGTATATAATTATTAATAATATTTTATAAACAATGCAATGCAAGCATTTAATTCTGAAAACAAATCTAGACCATATATTAAAATATACACCATATTTTATGAATTTTTCAAGATTAAGATAGTATTTTCCAAATCGTCATCATTTAAAGATCTTAACTTTTTTAAAATTAAATAAAAAACCAAATACATCTTCATGATATATTGTAAATTGTTAATTAAAACTTACTTTGAATTGAAAAGTAGCTTGATCTACTATATATATGTAGATTTATTTGGAATGATATATAAATAGTAAGCATGTTTTGGTTTGAAATGTTTTAGGGTCTCAAACATGACATGTCACATTCTCTTTTTTTATTTTTTTTTTATTTTTTTAAGCCCTCATATCTGTTAAAGTATTGATTAAATGATTAAATTTACTTCCTCCTATCAGCTTAAGCTTTTAGAACAAGTAATGAATTAGCATGATATCAGACTCGGAAATACCTAGAGATGGGTCAGGCGCGCCCTATGTGTCTCAGGCCCATCATGGTGCAGGTGCTGCCGAGTGAGCACGCTGCGCGTAAGGGAAGGTGTTAATCATAGTCTCACATCGCTTAGATACCAATGGAAAGTGCAATTTATATGTGTGAGGATAACCCTTATCCTTTGAGTTAGCAGTTTAAATCAAATAGTGATTTAACATGGTATCAAAGCCAAAGGTCCCAAGTTCGAACCTTGACTCCATCATTTATCTCCAATTTCAATTAAATATTTCACGTGTTGAGCTCACATATAAAAATTGAGTTTAACTTAAGCTTTTGGGACAAGTAGTAATTTCACAGTATCTCATTTTGTTTTTTCTAAGGTCTTTCACTCTCTTATATATTCACGCACATTCCCTAGCTTCTCTCCTTATTTTTCACACGGCCTTTCACCTTCTCTTCTTTTTTTGGAAAAATTGAGTACAAAGGGCCTTCATTAGTAAATTAGGGGAGTACTCTAGGTAGCTGCCTTAACCATATACATATAGAGAATGTTAAAAATTATATTTTTATTTCATAATTATCTCATAATGCTGACATAATAGTCCTAACTAATCCTTGATATATATATTTTTTTAACTAGAACTAATTGATCCAAAACTTGTTGGGATTGACATGTTAGTATTATAAAATAATTATGAGATTAAAATATAGTTTTTAGTATTTTCTACTTTATATATATATATGGCCCCTTGGGGGTTTGTGGCTCCCCCAAAATTTTAAAATTTTTCTAAAATTTTTTAATTTTTTTTAAATATACCCTTTAAAAATTTATTTTGACACCTCCAAATATTTTTTTTCAATTTTGCCCAAAATTTTTTAATTGTTTTTAAAATATACCCTTCAAAATTTATTTTGGACCCCCCAAATGTGTTTTTTTTTTTTTTTTCAATTTTGCCTCAAAATTTTTTATTTTTTTTTTAAATATACTCTTAAAATTTATTTTAACCCCAATTTTTTTTTTTTTAATTTAACCCCTCAAACCTAAATTGCTAGCTACGCTGGTATATATATATATATATAATTAGAGAGGTCTACATTTTTCTTAGCATTCGTTTTAAATGGTCTACATCTTTTTGGCCCCACGAACTCTCTTTGTGGTATATATATATATATACGTTGAACACCATAATCAAGCTCCTTGAACAGAAAAAAAAAAAGTACATAGGAGTTAATAACATTATAACTTTTGGACCTTTCATATATATGTATGACTAACCATTACTCATTTAGAGACCAGAACTTCAAATTAAATGTTATTTGCTTAGTCAAATTTGTAATTAATATTCTTACATGAACGTGCATGTTATAATTTTGTTGCCAAGAAAAGAAAATTAAAATATTTTCAATTATTTAATTTGTTAATTATATTATATATAATCCAGTTTCTATACAAACTAATAATAATTAATTAACGGGTTTAACTAATTTGCAGGAAGTTTGGACACTTTGCCGAATATTCAAACGAATCCCATCGTATAAAAAGTACGCACCGAATTGGAAAGAAACCGCCACCAAACTGAATCCAAGAGATTCAAGTTCTAAAACATGCAGTTTGGAATCTGACAATAGTGAGGCATACATAAGCTTTGAAGACAGCTCAGCCATCCAACAAAATGAAAGGAAACCGTTGATCCAACAAGTTGATGAAAGAAACCACTTTTTTGCGGGTCAAGTAGGTCCGTTTCCGTCGTCTTACTCATCAAGTTTCTGGAACCCGAGCGCAGATGATTTCTTTACAAATGGAAACTGGGATGAGCTCAGATCAGTGGTTCAGCTACCGTTGATCCATCCCAATTAAGTTTATGATCAGTACTGTAGATAAATTAATACATGTGGAGAGCATTAACGTGACTTGTCTTTATCTAATTTCCTTTCTTCTTTTTTTCTTTCTTTTTTCTGGGTTGGTTAACGTTAGTTAATGAATGGATTTTATGTTTGTGATGACAATATATACTTTCCCAGCATTGACATTATCCGTTTAGCATTTCTTATTAGTCTAGCTAGTTAGCTTTTTCTTGTTTATAAAGATAAAAGGATTTAATCCAGTGACTGGAGTCAAAAATTCATTTTTGAAGGAGCCGAATTAAAATGTATTGATAAGATAATTTTTTATTTTTTATTTTTCTATTATATACTATAGTTCTACTATCTACAAGAAAAAATGATAAATACAATTCAAAATAAAAATAAAATATTTATAACATAATATGTCTATCACATAGAATATATCTATCAAATTTTATAAATGTATCACGATTGAAATATCAATAAAGATAACATATAAGCATGAGTACAAAAAGCAACAAAAACGATGCTTTAATGAAAATCATTTTGTGTGTTATTAAACTTATATTTGTATTATTCTTCATCTTACATAATCGTTCATAAACTAATTTTCATGAAAATTAAACATGTTAGCAAATTAAGACTTTAAGTAACATTCACCAAAAAAACATGATATTGAGAGTATGAATTTAGGTGGATGATTTGGATAGACATATGCATGAATCCTGCAATTAAAACATAATATTTTAAGAGTATACAAATACTATTTGCCAAGAAACACTCACAAAGGGAAAAAAAAAAAAAAATTAGTGTGAAGCTATGTAGATGATTTCTGGGGAGGCCATTAACTAATTAATTCAAAATTTCTTCCAACTTAAATTATTATTTTTATATACTTGTGGGGGCCATGGCCCCCATTGGTCTACATGTGGCTCCGCCACTGATTTAAACTCACTACATGTTCTAATATCATTATATTTTATCTTACATGCTCGCATAATTAGATCTTCTGTTATTCATACACTATATCAGATGTTGATTTATTTTTCATGTACAATTCAATATTATTTTGTAATAATTAGTATTGTCTAATTTAATTCTTATTGTATTTTCTACTTTGACTAGCCTATTCTACTATAAGAAAGCCTAGTTTGTGTATAGTTTATCATCACAAAAAATATACAGTTCTCTTTTATATAGTTTTCTAGATTTTTTTTAGTCATTTTGCTTATAATGTTCATATGGTCCGTAACATTTTGCTTTGATGCATGTTTTGAGATCTCATGGCTAATGCAAGTTATTTCAATTCTTCGTAGCTGAAGGTATGTTATGATGCTCTTATTATGTTTGGGAGATCCATAGCCTAAGTTAATTGCCTCATGAGTTATAGCAGATTTTGCTTCTAATGTGTATGTGATCCGTAACATTTTCCTTTGATACATATTTTGAAATCTCATGGCCAATGCAAGTTATTTCAATTCTTTGTGACTAACGGCATGTTATACTACTCTAATTATGTTTGGGAGATCCACAGCCTAAGTTAATTGCCTCATGAGTCATGACAGATTTTGCTTCAAATGTTCATGTAGTCCGTAACATTTTGCTTTGATGCATGTTTCAAGATCTCGTGGCCAATGCAAGTTATTTCGATTCTTCGTGACTGACGGTATGTTGTGCTGCTCTTATTATGTTTGGGGGATCCACCTGGTCTTTGGTCCAAGTTTTATCAAAGGTTTATTTTCTGTTTCCTGACATCTTTATCCTATCATGGCTGTTTTTGTTAAAGCCTTAGGCTTCCCTCCTCTTTAACACACGGCATTTGATTCTAAATCTCTCATCTGAATTCCTTTCAACCTTTTAGATTCTCTTCTTAGTGTTTCTTTCATCTCTTCTCTGAGTTCCTTTCAACTCTCCCCTAATTCTGTCACAATGTCCATGAACTATCCTATTCTACCTGAAATTTTGATGGTTGTCTAGATTTCTTAGCTGATCTACCACCAACCCTACAGGACCTAGGTCTGCCGATTCATCACTTCACTCATGACCCATTGGTATTTTTTTTTTGTTTTTCTTTCTTTCTTTATTTTTTTCCCCCTTATGAATGGAAACTTATTTATTTTATTTTTGTATAGAGTTTTTAAGAGTTGGTACGTGTACTACTTCAATTGAATGGACCAAATCTACAATTATGGAACCTATGGGAGTACGATCCTTCTGGATCAAGTTTGGAAGCAACGGTCGGAGAATAATGAGATCCATATCTGATCATCTTTTCAAATTACATTCAGAATCATCGTTCTGTGTTGAGCTCATTAACAGGGTTTTCATTTAAGCCCCTGACATGATCGTCACCTTTCCATATGATCCACTTATAGGTGTGTACGATGTTAGTCTTACTAATGGTATTAGACTCAATACCATTCAATATAGGTCTTTGGTGTCCTTACTTATAATGTGCACACCGACCATGTTGTTGCCACCGCCTACAAATCTAAATTTCTTTTTTTCCAGTATCTTTTACCGTGGTGTGTGCTCAGATGATTTAGCTACTGTTAAAGAGCACAGTTTCTTTCAGCTCTAGCACCCTGCAACCTTCAATTCCCAAGACTGAGCGATTTTCATACACGCAATTAAGAACTACATGAGGCTTTGATAAGTTTCATAAGGACCTCAAATTGAACTGTGCAGAATATGCACTACATTTTTGGAGATACCAATTTCCTCATGACCATTGTTTGCATAAAATTATGAGTAAATCTCTTTACTATGACCACCGTTATACTATTTTAAAAGTAACTAATCCTTATTGTTCCTCAATTCCTTGGTTCATCAGGAATGTTCATCACCACTTCGCTGAACAACGTGGCTAAAAGGTATTTATTTTTAACTTTTGTCAATTAAATAATTGAACAATTTATATATATTAATACAATTTTTTGTTCTCTATTTAATGACAGAAGAGAAGTCCTAAAAAAGTAGATAAAATTATGGATAACATATTTCTTGAGATATGTTCGCAGATTTTAGATGTTATTCTACGAACTTTTAACGAACTACCCAATTCTTACGATTGTAAGCTGATTGAAATGTTAGAGTCGAACCCATTTGGATTTAAACGGTTAGTTTGTAAGATTTATCTTCATTTCTATTTTTATTTTTGCCTTTTGTTTTTATTTGCATTTTTTTATGCACTTATTATCATACTAATTCAAAAATTGTGATTTTGTGATTAGAATGTAAAGAGGTCGGGTGGTAAAATTGATTAAGATGAACTTCGTCATCTTTCATCTATTTTGAAGTCAACTATGTTGAGGGATCTCAAATTTGCTCTATGCAAGTAATAACTATACAATGAATTCATAATATTTTACTTATTTATTAACTTACTCAGACAAATTTTGCTTCTAATGTTCATGTGGTCCGTAGCATTTTGCATTGATGCATGATTCGAGATTTTGTGGTCAATGTAAGTTATTTCAATTATTCGTGGTTGATGGTATGTTATGCTGCTCGTATTTGTTTGGAAGATCCATAGTCTAAGTTAATTGCATCATGAGTCATGACAGATTTTGCTTCTAATGTTCATATGGTCCATAACATTTTGCTTTGATGTATGTTTTGAGATCTTGTGGCCAGTGCAAGTTATTTTAATTCTTCGTGGCTAACGGTATGTTATGATGCTCTTATTATGTTTGGGAGATCTACAACCTAAGTTAATTACCTCATGAGTCATGACAGATTTTGCTTCTAATGTTCATGTGGTCTGTAACATTTTGCTTTGATGTATGTTTCGAGATCTTGTGGCCAATACAAGTTATTTTAATTTTTCGTGGCTGACGGTATGTTATGTTGCTCTTATTATGTTTGGGAGATCCACAACCTAAGTTAATTGCCTTATGAGTCATGACAGATATTGCTTCTAATGTTCATGTGGTCTATAACATTTTGCTTTGATGCATGTTTCAAGATCTCGCGGCCAATACAAGTTATTTCAATTCTCTGTGACTGACGATATGTTATGCTGCTCTTATTATGTTTGGGAGATTCATAGCCTAAGTTAATTGCCTCATGAGTCATGACAAATTTATTGAAAAGTCTAACCACAATGTTATTTTTGAGTAAATACATTCTTATAATCATGAGAAATATGTTATAAAACTTAGGAGCATGAATTTGGCAATTATGCTGATATGACTTTATCATTATTATTATTATTATTAGATGAATTAGATACTATTTCATTCAACAACTGAAACAATTACACGAAAACAGCAAACCTAGACAACACAAAGGAGACTACAATCAAGCTCCTAACAGCTTATATATTAGACTAAACAAGAGTTCCTTTACAAAGAGAAGAAGCTTAAAACCAATAAACTACACCTGCATAAAGAATGTGGGAGAAGAGAGGCAGGGAGCTGATCCTTTTATTGTAAAAGCTGATCAGGATATATAAAAAAAAAAAAAAAAAAAAAAAACCTAACCAATAAATGAATTCAAAATACCAAGTGCTTTGAATGCTTTTGCAAGCATATAAATAAAGAAAATCTTTGACACATTCAACTTCAATAGAATGCACCCCTTCATTCAAAACACAGGCAATGAGGCTTCCAGATCCGATGCACGATGACATTAATAAACTCTAATGAAAATTGCCAGATTTTTTAACAGAAATTAACTCATAAATGAGCTCCCTATAGCCATTCACTAGATGATCTAGTTCATCATCATCCATCAGTTTTACTCTCTGGCAGAAAGCCACTACAATGGGAAGTGCAAGACAGGATCCTACTGCCAATACAATCTCAGGACCTTCACTGCAAGAACCATAATTATGAACTAGAGTGTTCACATATGGAATCCATGATATGATTAAGCCTTTTATCTTGATCACAGCATCATGTGCCTTTGCTCTGTATACTGCACCAACAGAGCTTGCCAGACCAAGAACCAGTCCAGCAACACCCCAGATATCTTCCTCCAACTCATCACAGTTCTCACAAGGTAGTTCAGCAGTTCTAATAGAATCAAGATCATATTTGTCTGATGTGAAATATGCACAGATACTTTCCAAGATATCCGATGAATATTGAGTGAGGTTACATATCATTAGAGATAAGGCTCTCAGTATCGTTCCTAGTAAGTCCTCTTCCTGCATCTTTCTGGTTTCTTTGTCCAAGTTAGAGTTATCAGCAGCTTCAACCCTTGTAAGAAGATTTTGGCATGCAAAACCCAAGCCAACGCCACAAGCTCCTTTGACAATGGTGCTTCTGCAACTACCTAAAACCTGAAAGCAGAGCACTATCAGTAACATACACCACCAGATAACTCAATAAACCATTTTAAATGCGCATTGAGCAAACACAAAACTCTGGGTACTTCAAAACATCAGTGCTTCTTCAATTTTTCTTATTCTTCTTTTATTTGAGTAAGCACAACACTATGAATTAGACACCTAAGCTGGATAAGAACATAGCACAGAAGTAACAACTAAATGCTTAGTTTCTACGAGTTCTGAAGAAGAAAATACAATAGGGGAGAAAAGAAAAAAGCAACAATAACAGAATGGAAAATGATACTAGACAATTCATTAAATTGTCTAATACATGTGAAATATTTTTTAAGGCCATAACCACTTGCTCATATTAAGTAATTATATGACAGTATTTTACTCTATACAAGGCTGCAAGCTAAATTGCTGCTTTCCTTCGACTTGACTGATCAAGCAAAAACAATTTAGAGCAAATTATTTAGTTTTGCCTAGAATTTTGACATATACTATACATGATTAAATTAAAAGAAAAGAAATCCAAATCAATTCAAAAGCAGAATTGTGCACACCTCAACAAGTCCACTGATGATCTGAAATTTCTGCTTATGATCAGTTACATGTAAGCAACTTGAGTTCAATCCAAGAGAAATTGCAGCTGACCATTGGCGGTGTTTATGTTCATGATGGAACAACCAATTCAACAGGAACTTTCAAGCAGTTGATTTGACACTATGGTCAGATGGGTGTTATTGAACATACATTTGTATTATTCTTCATCTTACATAATCGTTCATAAACTAATTTTCATGAAAATTGAACATGTTAGCAAATTAAGACTTTAAGTAACATTCACCAAAACACATGATATTGAGAGTATGAATTTAGGTGGATGATTTGAATAGACATATGTATGAATCCTACAATTAAAACAAAATCTTTTAAGAGTATACAAATAATATTTGCCAAGAAACACTCACAAAGGGAAAAAAAAAAAAATAGTGTGAAGCTATGTAGATGATTTTTGGGGAGGCCATTAACTAATCACTTCAAAATTTCTTCCAACTTACATTATTTTTTTTATAGACTTGTGGGGGCCATGGCTCCCACTGGTCTATATGTGGCTCCGCCACTAATTTAAACTCATTACATGTTCTAATATAATTATATTTTATGTTACATGCTCGCGTAATTGCAAATGTGATGGACATATATATTATGGGGAGTAATGAATGAGGAAACAAGGTAATAAGAAATTAAAAAGAAAAAAGAAAAAGAGAGAGATAGTAATCAAATGAGTTTTATAGTAGGGTAATTCAATAAGTCTCTATATAACATTGAGATTGTTAGAATATATTTTGGAATATTTTGGATACGTGACTTCTTGGCTTGATATTATAATTTGATATTGCTAAGATCTTCTATCATTCATACACCATATCATATGTTGATTTATTTTCCTGTATAACTTGATATTATTATGTAATAATTAGTATTGTCTAATTTAATTCTTATTGTATTTTCTACTTTGACTAACCTTACTCTACTATAAAAATTCCTAGTTTGTGTATAGTTTATTGTCACGGAAAATATACAGTTATCTTTTCTATAGTTTTCTAGTTTTCTTTAGTCATTTTGCTTCTAATGTTTATGTATCATTTTGCTTTGATGCATGTTTCAAGATCTCGTAGCCAATGCAAGTTATTTTAATTCTTCGTGGCTGACGGTATGTTATGCTGCTCTTATTATGTTTGGGAGATCCACAACCTAAGTTAATTGTCTCATGAGTCATGACAAATTTTGCTTATAATGTTCATGTGGTCCGTAACATTTTGCTTTGATGCATGTTTTGAGATCTCGTGGCCAATACAAGTTATTTTAATTCTTCGTGGCTGACAGTATGTTATGCTACTTTTATTATGTTTTGAAGATCCATAGCCTAAGTTAATTGTCTCATGAGTTATGATAGATTTTACTTCTAATGTTGATGTGGTTCATAACATTTGCTTTAATGCATGTTTAAAGATCTCGTGGCCAATACAATTATTTCAATTCTTCGTGGCTGATGATATGTTATGTTGCTGTTATTATGTTTGAGAGATTTACAGCCTAAGTTAATTGCCTTATGAGTCATGACAAATTTATTGGAAAGTCTAACCATAATGTTATTTTTGAATAAATACATTCTTATAATCATGAGAAATATGTTATAAAACTTAGGAGCATAAATTTGGCAATTATGCTGACATGAATTTATCATTATTATTATTATTTTTAGATGAATTAGATACTATTTCATTCAACAACTGAAACAACTACACGAAAACAGCAAACCTAGACAACACAAAGGAGACTACAATCAGGCTCCTTATAGTTTATACATTAAACTAAACAAGAGTTCCTCGACAAAGAGAAAAAGCTCAAAACCAGTAAACTACACATGTAGAAAGATAAGTCGGAATGTATCAAGAAATGAACCCAACAAACCATAGGAAGATTCCATTGTTTACAGAAAGCCTATACTAAAGCAATCAGATTGTCCATAACGTAGGAATAAGTCGTCAACACGAAGCATGTTGGATTGTGGAAGAGTGTTGCAAACTTCCACGACCACAACAACGTTCAAACTCCATAGAAAATACACCATATTAGAGTTTACATTAGGACGCATACAAAATTGCAAATGATCTGAAGAAAATGGAGAACAAATGGCAGGTGATAAACAGTGTATGGGTGGAGATGTTGTGTTATGCAGCAAGCAACTGCCCCATGGATTAACACGCTGAACAACTAAGGCGAAGTGAGGAGTTGATCATACAAGTGTGGCTTCTCCTAGCCCACGAGAAAGTATATATATATATATATTATGTTATGAGATATTTACCTATTATTTGTGTGAATCACTCGATGAGATTGTCTCTAATTAATAAATGCCTCTTACATGTTAGGGTGAGAGTATGATGTAGATGTGGGCTTGAGCCATATGTAGTTTAATTATGATTATAATGAATTCACTTTATTCGTCTGTGTTGGAAAGTCTTCTTGGTTTTTTATTGTTTAAATACCTATTATGATTAAATTCTCAAATTGAATTGTTTGGTTAAGATTTAAGTAGTGCTTGCAGGAGAGGGGCGCATGGAGACCAGCAATTCTGACAAACAACAGTGTTGGGCCTTCTAGTAACAGAGGGTGGTCATTCCGTTAGAGGCTGAGGATATCCTCACGATTGTAATGAATTCTCTTTGTTCGTCTGTGTTGAAAAATCTCCTTGTTTTTTGATTTTTTAAATACCTATTATGATTAAATTTTCAAATTGAATTGTTTAGTTAAGATTTGAGTAGTGTTTGCAGGAGAGTGGCGCATAGAGACCAACAATTCTAACGGATGATAGTGCTAGGCCTTCTAGCAGCAGAGGGGTGGTCATTCTGATACAGGCTGAGGATATCCTCACGATATAATGAATTCTTTTCGTTCATCTGTGTTGGAAAATCTTCTTATTTTTTTATTTTTTAAATACTTATTAAATTCTCAAATTGAATTGTTTAGTTAAAATTTGAGTAGTGATTATAAGAGAATGGCGCACAGAGACCAGCAATTCTAACGGACGACGGTGCTAGGCTTTCTAGCAGCAAAGGGGTGGTCATTCCGACAAAGGCTGAGGATATCGTCATGTAATGAATTCTCTTTGTTCGTTTGTGGTGGAAAATCTTATTGTTTTTTGAGTTTTTAAATACCTGTTATGATTAAATTCTCAAATTGAATTGTTTGGTTAAGATTTGAGTAGTGCTTGCAGGAGAGGAGTGCATGGAGACCAACAATTCGGATGGACAATAGTGCTTAGCCTTCTAGCAGCAGAAGGGTGGTCATTTCAGCAGAGGCTGAGAATATCCTTACAAGTGGCTTTGGTGACTGTGGTGCTTGCTAGTACTGTTGACTCTCATGACTTTATCATCTCTCTTTTATTTGGTCACTTCTTTTTAGTGGTCCTAGGTTGTTTTGCCTGAGAGATTTTGTGGTGGGATAAACCATTATTTTCTTGTTTGGATGTGGTTGTAAAGAGTAACATTTTCCAAACTCAACTGGAATCTGCTCCTTCCCAAAATTCCAGATCTAACTTCCCAGAAAATCATATTCAGAAGTTGTTCTTCTATTTTTGGGGTGCCATCGTGTTTGAGTTCCTTTCTAGTTCTCCAAAGATTATACACCATAGAGCTGAAAACCAGCCTACTAAGACAAGCTAGCATAGACTTATTTCCCCATTTGCTAACTCTCATCCTCACGACATTTTCCTATAGATTAGGAGGACTATCAACATTGCAACGCCTCATACTTTCTCTTGAAATTCGAAGACTAGATCTACACGCAAAAGAAAAAAAAATATGGTCACGACTTTACAATCCATTTCTATAGAAAAAACATTGAACATCCCCATTATATGCATACTTAACCAAACGATCTTCAGTATATAATCGATCTTTCATTACTAACCACAAGATAAAGGCATGCTTGAGAATAGCATAAGGAAACCAGACAATCTTCTCCCAGTTTACAACTTGATTCTTCTTCCTGATCATTTCTCAAGTATCAGAACAAGAAAAAATCTTTTTCTTTAAAGGGGTCCAAATAGCCATATCTCTTTCCACAAGTCTAACATCCGAAAGTCACCCTTGGATCTCCACAAGATCATCAGATCTTGCATGTTTCCAACACCAACCTCCATTAGACATCATAGTCAACAAGAGAGCGTCAATCCTACCTTTAGCATCATATATAACCTGATACCCATATTTCTCAAATAATATACCAGCCGGATGTCAATTGTCTAGCTACATGTGAATGGATTTCCCATCCCCAACCTCAAAAGAAATAAAATTTCTAGCCAGATCACGCAGCTTTAAAAGCTTACGCCAATCTAAGAATTGTTAGGAGAAACCTAAATACTCCAAAAGCTTCTCCCGTTAAGAATGTTCTCCTTGACCCATGCAACCCAGATTGAACCAGACCAAGTAAACAAACTCCATATATGCCGCAACATAGAAGTTGTATTCCAAACGTCAAAGTCCTTCAACCCAGACCTCCCTCTTCTTTTGGAAAGCACAAGTCAGCCCACGTTACTTTAGCTCTCGTAGCAGCATTGTCTTTACCATTCCAAAGGAATCTATTGAATTTCTATGTAATATCCTTAATAATCTTCTTAGGGAGGATGAAAATCTCTATCCAATAAACCTGAAGACAATAAAGAATAGATGACAAGAGTTGCAATCTCCAAGCAAAAGAAAGATTTCTAGAAGTCCAAGAATTAATTTGACCAACAATATTATCTAAGAGACATTGACAATCAGCAGAAGAAAGCCTAGAAGAGATAAGTGGAGCCCCAAGATAACAAATGGGAAGATGACCTTCTTGCATATGTAAGGTGTCTAACAATTGAAGGTTCAGTCTATCTGAAATCAAAGCACAAAAAATGAAACTCTTCGAGGGATTGGTTTTCAAGCTATAGATATCTTCAAAGTCCTACAAAGCTTGTTTCAAAGTCCTAAGGTCCCACTAGCAGTCATCTCACCCCTGTTACTCACCAGCTTTGTTGTTAACATATTCATTAGTTACAACAGTATACACAATATGCATTATCTCATTCACACGCATACATTTAAAGCAGTTGATAAATAATCTGTAATCATTATATTATGAAAATCAGTATAATTTATCAGTAAGTAATTTATATTTGTAATTCATAATTTTTAGAGAATATCCACACAAGTTATTACTACAATACATTTTTGTACATATGATAGTTTAGGGTTAAACCCTAATGTCACTTAGACATTATGATGGCATATAAAAATAGGTAGTAGCATTACACATATATTAATACGGGCATTATTATGATATTTATATAGTTTATGCCTAAAATACTTTTAAAGTAAAATGGACATTATAACAGCATTAGTATGTTAAATGCGTAATATTTTTTTTATATAAATTCAGACATAGTAACCCCTTTAGTATAAATAAGGAGTATAATATTTTAAAAATACACCAACAGTAGAACGATATAATTATGAATAATTCAAATTATACTATTTATAAAATTTGGCAGAATAATGGCATAAGTGCGACTAATGCTTAAAAATGTTTTAAAAACCTCGAATAGCGCAACGGTGTATTTATGGAATACTCAATTAAATTTGAGCATTATAATGATGTTGTAGTTAACATTCGAACAACTTTTGAATATAAACTTTTAAAAGACTTTCCACATAATACATGAAATCAAGCTTTAAACGATGCAAATGACTTCTAAAACATAAAAATCATGAAATCAATAGTTGAAAACTTACCAAAACACTTCCAAAAGATGTTGGAACACTTGAAAAGAACTTCAAGCACACAAAACAAGGGCTGGCCGTAGGGTATGAGGAGAGAGTGAAAGTGAAAGTTTCTCTGAAATGTGGTGAAAATGTTATAACCAAAGCTTCCTATTTATAAAGGTGTTGAATGACTAGGATTTGAAGTTAAAAATTGAAATCCAATGGCTAGGGAGAGCTCACATGGCTTGCCACCAAGGGAAGATGAATGTCATTTATGGCTTGGAAAAATAACTTCTTGCATTTGCATTTCACTTAAATTTTGAGTTTCATTTGCATTTAAGTTCCAATTTGAATTTCCTATGCATTTGTGTTTGCATTATGATTAAATGATTAACTTTAGGTTAAATTAAGGCCTAATATAGGTAAATTAACTCCCTAATCAGTCGTCAACACGGGGAATGACATGATAGCTAACATGTATACTTTGTACTGTCATAGGGCAGTAACTTCCCAGCGGATTTCGGTCCACTTGCCGAAATTGGATTTCTACAAAATTTTATAGGCTAATAGAGGACTCCGAGAAGAGTATTCTAGATTTTGAATCAACTAAATCGGAGTTTGTGTGACCATGTTTCCATATTTCCCATTTTTAAGGTTTATTAAACTTTTCCTTATCAAATTGGAGCCTTATATGCGTTCCAATTGACTCCAAATTTCTATCATTTGTTCTTCATACATTAAATATATAGTGGTAATCTTTTTATATAAAATCTCCTCTGGATTGATCTTCAATTTTGAGTCACACTGTTATTACGTATAATGACTAATAAAAGAGATAATCCTCAATAATACCTTAACTCCTTATTACCTTAAACATTCCGAAAATAAAACCAAGACCTCAAATATCAATGGACATTTAATTATATAAATATTCATATAGTCCTTATAATTTTTCAGGATTTACCATTGTATTATTGTTTGGTCTTAAGTTCTTATTTAAGATTGTCATATTCCGGGATTTAAAATATAGGGCGCTACAATATGATTCTTAAAATGAGAATAAGCATAAAAGATTAATCGGGAACTCAGTTAAAAAATTATAGAATTATGAAGTAACAATAAATTTTATTACTTTATTTTTCTTTGGATATTTATGGAGGGGCATTTTGCATGATTAGTAGAAACAGAAGCTCTTTTGTAACAAAATAAATTAAAGTGCAATTATGATTTTATAGTGAAAAATCATAATTAAAGGTAGCCTTGGATTGGTTATGAGAAAACTAGTAAATTGAGGTCATTTTAAGCTAAATTTTATTTATTTTTCCTTAAGTTCCGTTTCAACCCTATAAATATGCAGTTTAATTTAGGGTTTCATGATACAGGAAATTTTTTTTTTTATTTTCTCCTAGAATGGGCATTACCTAGGGTTTTGTACTCTAAGGGTGGACGACAAATTGAGTGAGGATTTATCCTCCATGGGTGGACAACACATTGAGTCCTACAGGGAAAAAGAAAAGATTTTTCCTTCTCCTACACGCCTACTACAAGGAGAGCAAAATTTATCTTTATAAATAAAGAGCTTACACACCTTGTGGCATATAGCAAACAAAGGATTGAGAAGAAGATCTTTGTGGTAATTGAGCAAAAGTTTTGTTTTTTATAAGATCAATGTAGTTCAATCTTTATAATTAGAATTTTTTATTTTGACTCATGCAAACTTGAAGATTAAGTCTTGCTTATTTCATTGCGCATATATTTCAGAACATAATTTTTTCAATAGGCAAGGACTACCACAAAAATGAACAGTTTGAATTTAGCCACGTAAGTTATAAAATAATGAAAAGTAGAAAAAATAATCAAAAGAAACTAATGACAGGTCGACCACCTTCTCACCCTCAAGAGGGTGGTCCGCCACCCAAAGGTGTGGTTGGATTAGGTCGGCCACCCTCTCACCCTTTGAATGGGTGGTCGATCGCCTTAAGGGTGTCGTTGAGGTGGGCTGATCACTCCCTCAACTTTTGAGGTGGTGGTTGGCCACCTTGAATGTGTGGTTGAGGTATGCCGACCACCCCTTAATTGTTTAGTGGGGTGGTGCGGCTACCCCTAAGGGTTTTGCGGGGTGTTGCAACCCTCCCTCGCCCCCTAAGCGCACCACCCTTGAGGGCTCGAGGGGTATTGCGACCACCCCCTCATGGCTTGGGGGATGGTGCAACAACCCCCAATAGTTTGGGGGAGGGTGCAAACACACGCTCGAAAGTCCGAAAGGGTGGGGAAGGAGTGGCCAACTACTCCCTTGAGGCTAGTCGGCAACTCTTAATTATATCCACACCCTTCTTAAAGGGTAAAGAGGTGGTCAGCCACTCCCATAGGGATGATTGGACCACCCCAACCATCTCTTTAGGGTGGCTGACCACCCCTCCCAAGGGTAAAATGGTGGTTGGACTACTTTTTTTTTTTTTCTTTTTCATTTTCTTTAAAGACTTGAGTAGCTCAATTCATGACCATTCACTTCAAATAAATGACCTAAATACATAGTTTCTTAGCCTTGTTAGTTGCCATTACAACTAGCTCTATGAATGCAACAACGAGGGCAAATAGCTCCACTTTGGCTTGTATGCTGTCAAATAATGTTGAAGTACGTGCCAAAAATGGAAATTTCCTTTGAAAATTAAGAAAAAAATGCAAAATTAGTTCTTGTGTTATACCGATTTGCAATAAGCTTCAAGTAGTATACAAAAATAACAAGTATTTGCACATAAGTTTCGTCTAATTTTTTACGGAAACCGTTAAATGCCACATCAACACCATTAGATCATGACATGTGTTACTCATAATAATAAAATATAAATATATTAGTATTTGAGTATAGAAAAATTAGAAATATATAAAATTAAAAAAAAAATTGAACAATTTGAATTTAGCCATGTAAGTTAGAAAAATAAAAAGAAAAATAAAAAGAAACTAATGACTGGTTGGCCACCCTTTGAGCGAGTGGTCAACCACTCTCACTCTCAAGAGGAGGGTGGTCCGTCACCCAAATGTGTGGTTTGGTAGGCCGATCATTCTCTTGCCCTTTGAGGGGGTGGTTGACCACCCCTCAACCAAGAAGCCCCCGCCCGAGGGGGGGTGGCGGAGGTGATCAGCAACCCCGAGATTGTAGTTGAGGTGGGCCAACCACCCCCTATGGTTAAGAGGAATGGTGTGACCACCAACCCCCATTGCGGAAGGCTCTAGGGAGTGGTGTGCAACCACCCTCGAAGGCTCTAAGAGAAGTGAAACTATCCCAATGGTTCAGGAGGTAGTGCAAACACACTCCTAAGGGTTCATGGGGTGATCAACCACCCCATGGGAGTGGTTGGGGTGGTCTGACAACTTCCTTGAAGCTAGTCAGCCACCCCTTTCAGGGTAGTTAGACCACTGTAACCATATTCGCACCCCCTCAAAGAATAAGGAGGTGGCCAACCACTTAAAGGGGGTGCTCAAGCCAATTCAACTATCCCTTTAGGGGGTTGATCACCCCCTCAAAGGATAAAACGGTGGTCAACCACTCCCTTGAGAACTCAATGAAAGGCTAACCCCATAGAAGTAAGCATGAGCCCAATGTGAATGCTCTTAAACTTGTATTTTGTCAAATCATGTTGAATTATGTGCCAAAAGGGGAACATGTATGATGGAAAGACGTTTCATTTGAAAATTAAAACAATAAAATATTTCCGAGTACAAATACCACTGGCCCCAAGGGTAGACAACAACAGATAAATGGTATAGTGCTAGATTAGCGTCAGAACATGCTGTCCTGGCGTGGCTTGGGTCAGCAACGCCAGGTCAGACCCTGAAAAAGAAATTAAAATGAAAACATATTCTGGTTCTAAACGTCCGCCCACGTCTGGCACTACCCCACAGAGTAATGCCTTGTTAAAAATAAAAAATTGGCAATATCACATTAGCATAGTAAAATAATGATAAGATATTGACATTATATAACATTACTCAAAGATAAATACGAATGATAAGAAAAGATTGCTGCAAGAGTGTGCCTTTGCATGGGTATTTTTGGAATCAAATCATATTAACCAAGCAATTTATTATGTTCAAATACTAGATTCCAAAGTTCACTTCAAAGGAGACCCTCATCCCCTCAGAAAACTATGATGCAAAAATCTTCCAAGACTAATCCCAATGAACTTGTTTATCCAATTACTCCTATACTGAATAATACCACAGGATCTTGCACTCAAGGGGCAAATGCGACACAGGCCTCTATCGAAAGCCCACTTAATATCCAACTGTTATAATCCAGTAAGTCAAGGGACAACAAGGATGAACAAAATAACTCAATCAAGTTGAATATGATGCAACAGGTCCTCAACAAGATTGATCAAAGTTTACGTTTCATGCAAAGAAAATACTCTAAAGCAGGCACTGTATACAAATTATAATAACTGTTTATTGTGAAGCACTCATAAAGTACACTTTGTATAGTTTCAAAGTACCCTGCACCAGGAAGGAGCTGAATACCATGAAATAGACATCAATTTACCGCATATAGCTTAATTATGTAAAGAAATATAAGGAAAGAAATACATCAAGAAAGCCAACATTTCTCCTGTACCTGAACGGGTGCCAGTCCCTACTTGAAAATTTTTGTTAACAAATGCTGATATTTAATATCAAGGCTGATGAAAAGAGTTTACTCCTTGTTCGTGGTGGTTAGTAACTGGTCGGCTAACAACAGGTATATCCAAGCTGCTTCCTTCAGTCTCAGGAGCAACTTCTCTAACATCAGCTATCATTGCTTCTGTTGCCTGAATATCGCTCCATTCACCATCTCCAACTGGCTGGAGGTTTACCTGATCTCCTGCCATGTGTACTACACTCTCCCCAGAGACTGGGATTGCCCTAGAAACACTGAGACATGCTTTATCGACATTCTCTTCTGATAAGTCTACATGCTTTGTCAGTGGAAGAGTATTATCAATATCTGAGCACGACTCAGTCCTCTCCTCAAAAACTTGCTTAGTATCAATATGATTTCTGTTGACAGATAAATATTAAATTTTGATCAGTTATTCTCAAAAAATAACAACATTATTTTTTGTTTCGTTTTACATTAAAGTCTAACAACATATATTTTTTTATCAAAAAAAAAAAAATGATGGAAATTTTGGGACCAAGAGCTGTCATCATGCAAGCCAAATATACAGAGCCTTGAACAAAAGGGGGAGAAGAAGAGGGGGGTATTTACAAGCTTGTCACATTATGTGCATTGTGGGGACTGGTTCCAAAACAGATTGAAAAGGCATTATGTAGAGTGAAGAAACTGATCATTGCTTCAACCTAAACAAAATAACTTTTGGCATAAATGTTTAAATTAACTTTAGACTTTGAATTGATCTTGTGTTGGGAAATTCTTTGGTGGGAGTAAAACTCAACATCATATCCTGGAACACTGTGTGAGGCATGAACCCAAACTAAAAAAATTGGAAAAAGAGAATTCTTAATAAAATCAATTTTCTTCTGTACTTCTACAGATGTTTTTGGGCTTTATGCATTTCTCGTACCTATTAGCTCCACTTTTATATCAATATGGACACACATACTTTTCATTTTCTTTTTCTTGTTCTTTTTCAGTTCTACCATTGCTTAATTAGTTTTCTAACATCACTGTACTTAGCCTTATCAAATCTTTGTCCTGAAATAGGGGGCTGATCAAGCAAGAATTACAGACGGGGTTGATGCAGAATGATCATTGAGTACTACATGTACTGCATAAAAGGGTTAAGATGCTAAACCTTTGGAGTTGCGATTGTAACTTATTTACATATGCCAGAAGCTCTTGCTTTTCCTTCACAGCAGCGGCCTCTTTCTGTGCAGCCTCCTTTATTCTAGCCTCAGCATCTGCGTCTGCAACCCTGACCTTTTCCTCTGCTCTCACGACAGTTGCTTCTAATATAACAGCACGCTCTCTGGCTTTTGCAAGCTCAGAACGCCACATATGTGCCTCCTGACTAGCAGAGTCTCTTTGTTTGATCAATTGATCTCTTTCTTTACTCAAGGCCATGATCTTTTGTTCGGACTCTTTTAGCTATAAGCATAAATGAAAGCAAAAATATACAAAGACAATTAGAAAGTGACATCTCAAATCACAACAGTATTTCATATTAAGTAAAGTAGGATCAACTAATGTTGAAGGAAGAGAATTCCGCAGTAGGAGATATACATGGCCATTGACAGAGGATTCTTTTTAAGTTGTTTAGTCCATATCAGGTTGAACATTATCAGTCAGACTAAGCAATGAGCCATCAACCAAGTACCTTTGACATAAATGGCCCCAGCTGCTTCTCCCAATCTCTTTTAAGACGCTCAATTTCTGCACATGCAATTCTCCTTTGTTCATCCATTGTATGAGCTGCAGATGCAGCAGCCTCAGCAGCTTCAGCAGTTTCAGATAATTTATCTGCTATTTCTTTTATTGTTGAATCCCGTGCACGAAGGTCCCGAGCCAAATTCTGCAGTTCCTCATCCTTAACTCGTAGTGTCTCCTGCAAGATATACGTGCACACTCATAGAACCAAATCTAGGCGAAATGAATGACCAAATAAACAAGCAGGATTAGCAATGACATAAAAGGAATGAGATTAGCAAGAAAAAAAGAAAACAAAAAACAAATATAAAAACATAAAGCGAATAACAAGCCAAGCCGGTGGCAAGTGGCAACATGTCAAGCAGGCCAGCCTCAAACAAGTTCTTAAAGCATATAAGTACCTTTCTGGAGCCAAACCAGCAAAATTTGCTTACCATGGTAGAACTAAAAATGATGGGACCCAAACACCTTCCATTCATATTGAAGGGAGGACATATGCACAAACAAGAAGTCATATCACAAAGGCACTCTACAATAAATTCCTTAACAAAGCCAAACCAACAGTAACTGCAGCCATGAAATCCAGGATGACCTTTATACCTCATTACAAAGCCAAACCAACAGTAATTGCAGCCATGAAATCCAGGATGACCTTGTTCTTTTCTCTTCTTGTAATGAGTCTTGACCCTTGTATACTTCCTGTGTACCAGGGCTGCGCTTTGCGCTTTTTATAAAATTTCTACTTACTTATCAAAAAAAAAACAATACAAAGGCATATTACCGGTGTGTCTGAACTACTACAAATTTATTAGTGCTTGTAGAAACATGGGGCAGACATTCTAGCTATGCCTCCTAGATTGTCCATCTATCTACTCCCAATGATCAGAGACAATCAAACAGTGGAAAATGCATTTAGAAGTATTTTTTTATTTTTTTTATTTTTTAATTTTATTTTTATGAATGCACTTTAGAAGTGATTATAAATGTACATTTCCAAGTTAGTCAAACAATTAACAAAAAAAATTGCAGGATATAAATCTGGCATAACTGCAGAAATGAGAAAAATCATAGAACGTAATCTATGCACCTTAATATCAATTGAAGGCAATCACCATAAATTTTTCTATTACTGATGTAGAAATGCAATTAGAGCCCAATCTTTATAAAAGGTATTAGGTATAATTGTAAGCTAGGACATTGTATCACTACTATAAAATTGAAAATGAAAAGCAAAGATGGTTTACCCTCATGATTGCCAGATCATCCATTGGACCATCACTTGCTTTATTTATCACCATTCCTAGAGCATTTCTCAATGAAATCTGCATCGCTGATTCAAGTTCTTTAGAACATTCGAGGGCTATCGAATTGGCAGCAGCAACCACCGTTGCGACAGTTCCTAATTTTGCAGAACCATTCCCGCTTAAGGAATTCACAGCCTCTTTATGGGCCCTCAGTACCAACTGTGTTGCACTGAATGACAGAAGGCAATGAGAAAAGGAAAGATGAGTAGGGAAATCAACTGCAACAAATGTAAACATTGGTAGATGTATTTGATAACTGGGGGCAAGAACTCAAACCTAGAGAAGACAGCCATCATAAGCAGATGATCATTTTATGCAACAAACTCAATCTAGGGACCAAAAAGCAACAGTATAGAAGAGCTATAACTGTTCATTTTTAAAACTCAATCACCTTATTGATTTTCATTTAAGCAAAACTCCAGTTTTTATTAGGTTACTTTTAGAGAAGCAGAATAAGTATCAAAGAAGCTTTAAGTAGCCAAAACTTTGTAAGGAAAGAAGAAGAATTTTCAAGATAAGGCTTCAATCAACTCAAGGATAAGAGAATATTAGGCGCAAAAGACCACACTCCAGTTGCACGACAGATCAAAAAATGTCTTAAATTAGAGCAACTCAAATCTAAATATTTGAAACCATTACGAGCATAAAAAAAAAAAAGTAAGGTACTCATAAATGCTCTAAAAAGTCCCTCCAAGATGTTTGTAGTTGCATACATAAGGATTAGAAACAGTACAATACAGAAAAAGAGATCTTTAGACACAGTATTCAGCCACCAAATTCCCTTTTAAAACCAAACTTTGGAACACAACCCAAATCACAAGCTTCCTTAAGGAGGAAAACTGAATCTGAAAAGCCATTGCTAGTTTTGCATTTCATGAGCTCAGTGGGAAAAGTGCATGGCATCATCCATATTGATCACTAAAAAAATATTATTCTAGTGGATGGGTAACATATGTGCAAGTATTAGTTGTGAAACTGTTGATCAGTTTTTGATTCATTGTGTAGTGGTGACGAGTAGTAGAGTCCATTAGGCGATGCCCAAGAAGGTGATGGATGTGTGCTTTCAATGGAAACGTTTCAAGGGAGTGTTCACATTTGGAATGCTGCCCCCTTTTGCTTAATTCGGACAATTTGGAGGTAAAGAAATAATTGCATGTTTAGCGGTGTCAAGTTGACTACTATTAAGTAGAAACCAGTGTTCCTAAGCTCATTGTTTGAGTGGTCATGTGCACTTGGAACCACTTCTATGATTTCTTTTGTAGATTTTATTATTCACCTTTCACTTAATTATTTAGGAGAGCTTTGTACATATCCTGTGTACAAGAGGTTTCTTCTTTCTTGTTCGAATAAAATTTTCAATACTTAAAAAAAAAAAATAGTTCTGTGGTGGAGCTTGAGAGTTTGTATAATCTCTATCTAAATGACAGAAGTCAACCATGTCATCAGCATTAAGTGTATTTGCTCTCCACTTGCACAAAAAAACATACATGAGTGCAAGGACGTATGAAAGGAGATAAATACCTTTCAATCAAATTCAAACCATGGTCCTTGAAAATAAGTCTGCTTAAAATTCTATCAATTTGCTAATATAGATCTGCAGGCTATGGAAATTCTAGGATAAACCATTATACAGGCTCTTGAGCTGTGAAGCCAACCTCACAATAGCTAACCATCTGAAATGAAAAACTTCAAAAAGAAAAAAGGTGCATTGTTTGAACCTAAAGAACAACTTTTCAACAAAAAAACAAAAGAAACCTTGCCAGTAGTGAAGTTTGAAGTTCACATACCCATTTTTCTTTCCATATTATCTCTAATACATTCATTAGAGTGTTTTCAACCTAAACTGACAAGATACTTGAAAATCCTAGAAAATATATAAGCTGGAACAAGACTTCTCCAAATTTCTCATAAATGGATAACAGATGCACAGAAGAAACATGACACATGTAGAAAACTTTTTTTTTTGATAAGAAAGGGTAATTTAACACACGTAGAAAACTTGTATAATCATAGAAAGTCATCAGAACAAAATCATATTCTGCAACATGCGGCAAAAGCAAAGATCCAGAGAACTTACTGTAAAGTTGAAGCCCAAGCTCTAGCTGCACCAGGAGTCTCTGCACAAAGGAAGTAGTCTTTTTTCTGTGGGGTCCCAATATCTAAATATTATAGTGAAGAAGCACATATGTTGGCAATCTAATCCAACTACAAAAAGATCCTTTCAATTGAACTCAGAAGATACAAACGTAAGTTTTTTTTTTTTTGATAAATAAGAGAAAATATATAAAAAGTGCAAAAGAGCAGCCTGACACACAAGAAGTATACAAAGGACCGCATAATAAGGGGAAGCGAACAAACGTAAGTATTTTCTACAATGCTGGAAAAACAAATAAGAAATAGTAACTGTGGATACATAAACAGCAGCCATCATACTTTGGTAGTCCACTAAAGCACATAAAAAAACAAAAAAAATTCGTGAGTAATTTTTTTACAGAGAAAACCCCACTAGTAGCTGAGAATTCAATAATGTAAGCTTATTCAGAAAAAAATCAATCTCACTGGAAGTTGACAGGAGATACGGAAATGGTGCTATTTGCGTCAAATATAATGGTTCCCTTGACAGTTGGCTCATTTCTCCGAATCCTAAAGCAAACAAATTTCAGCAAATATCAAAGATCAAACTCTTTCTACAAAGCAAAGCAAATTCAGGGAAAAAAAAGAAAAAGAAAACGAATGCAAAACATATACTAACTTGTACTCCATTCTCCCAGTCGTCGGGTCCAAGGTTACCCACCGCTCGTTCCATTTCCTCAGCTGCATAGAATCATTCCTATGTCAATTTGTACTGATTTACAAATAATAATTCTGAATTGACCAAAAGAATAAACGATCGAGAAACTACAATTTCTCAAGCTACTAATATTGAAAGCAGAACGCAACCCTGAATTCAACAAAAATCAAATCACCAACAACCAATTAAATTTGGATAGACAGAGAAAGAGGATCGTACGGTCTCGGATCGCTTCAGAAGCGGGCCCTGCAGCAAGTTCCTGCCAGAACCGGACGCCAATTGCCGCTTGATCTTCTCCAAGCTATTCTCTGCATCCCCAGCTCTCTGCTCCATCCCGAAATTCAAAATTTACACAACTTGCATAATTATCAATTTGACATATACATGTAGAATATACGTAAATTAGGGGCAGAAGGGGGTTGACAGACTAACCGGGGCAGCGCCATTGGAGGCCATGATGGGAGTAGGGAGAAGAGGGATTGCAAATGAAATTTGCTACCTTGTAGGGAGCTATCTGCAAACCTTGAGGGGTTTTTGGTGATCCCCTTCGAAGCTGGGGCGGGCTGTTAGGTTTATTTCGTAGACTGGCAGGTGGTGGTTTTTAATTAATCTATTAGAAAATAAAATTAAGAAAAGTAAATATAATGTTGAGTTTATCGCTAATCGCTGATTCGCTATGGTCGAGTTCGTGATTTTTGGTTTTGGTAGCGGGTGCGCGGTCCATTGTAGTAAGCAAGTCTTTTATTATCTTTGAGTATTATGTTTATTTTGTGTCAATCAAAAGTGATATGATTTTTAAAATTATCATTATATCAAAAGTCAATAATCATCAATAATAAATTTAATGGTGATTTTAAAAGCGACATCACTTTTAATTGACACAAAATAGACAAGGACAGTGACATATATAATTACTCATTATCTTTTTATCCTCTATATATCATTATTAGAGTTTAACCTAATAGTAATTTTAAAGAGTAATGTTATATGCAATATTTTTATTCTCTCAAATGAGATATTGATTTTAAAATTACTATTAAATTAAACTCTAATAGTAATCAATTTCAAATTTAATAGTAATTTTAAACTTCATATAGCATTAGAGTATGTTTGGAATTGTGATTTTATAAACAAAAAATATGATTTTAAATCAAATCACAAAAAATAGATCATTTAAGATTTGCATTTTTAAAAAAATTGCTATTTAAAAACGTATATTTTCTGCATTTTCCAATGCCGATAAAGGATGTGATTTTTTGAAAATGCACAATTTTAAAAGTCTAAACTAAGATTTTATCAAACGCTTAATTTCATTTTTAAAAATTATATTTTGAAGTGGCACGTTCTAAAATAGCTATTTTTAAAATCTCAATCCTAAAGTACCCTTAAGGTGCATTTGAGATTGCGATTTAGTAGATAATAATTGCGATTTTAAACTAAATCGCAAAAACTGAATTATTTTAAAAACTGATAAAACTTTTAACCACATTTTTAAAAATCACGTTTTCAAATCGCACTTTTTAAATCGTTTTTTTTTTTTTTTAAAATCGAACTCCCAAACCAATTCCGACCAAAAAAGCGAAAACATCCTCGAACCAGCTTTGTCAACCAGTTTTTCCCCGAAAAATATTTTACATTAACGTGAAAAAAAAAAGGCTTCGCGGTGATTCTTGAAGGCCATTTTTTTTCCCGGTTCTTTTTTGAAACCCCCTTGTTGGCCCCTGAAAACCCTAGCGAAGCAAGCACTCCATTTCCTCGATCACCAACTCTGATCCATATCCATCTGCAATCTCCGGCTTCTGACGATTATCGACCACCGCAGAATCTAGTCACACCTTTAGCTCTCTCTCTCACACACCCACAATGGCAGGGATTGTGAAACCGCCCGGCGCATTCGGAATCACGCCGCACAAAGTCTCGGTATGCATACTGCTTCAGATCTACGTTCCGTCGTCGCAAATTTCGGTGCCGTTCCCGTTCTCCTCCGTCGCCCAGCACAACCGCCTGGGCTTGTTCCTCATGGCCCTCACTAAGGTACTCACTACTTCAACACTCTCAATGTGCTTCAGTTTCTCTTTAACTTGGTTCAAAATTTTCTTTTAGTCTATTGTAGCTCAGAGTATGCGGAAAAGATCATAGAAAATATCTAAAGTTGTTTGATGTTGATTTTTCTCGTTTGTTTCTCTCTCCTTGCAGTCATGCGATGATATTTTGGAGCCGAAACTGGATGAACTCATATGTCAATTGAGGGAAGTTTGCGGCTCATCAAATCTTTGGTTTATTGATCATCTAACGAGTAGGCTATCAGCTCTGTCATCACCTGATGATTTGTTTAACTTCTTCACTGATGTGCGAGGTGGGTTGATTGTCATCATTACTGCATCTTTTCTTTGTTTCTTATTCATATCTTCCTCATTTTTCGTCTCTTTTTTTTTTTTGGCTTCTTTTTTTAATACATTATAAATTTTGGTATGATGTTGTTTAGGGATCCTTGGGGGCCCTGATTCTGGTGTTATGGAAGATGACCAATTTATTTTGGAGCCGGGTAGCAACCTGGGGATGTTTCTGCGTCGTTGTATACTTGCCTTCAATCTGTTATCTTTTGAGGTACTATGCTTGCAATAATGTCTTGATAGCTATTGCGGAAGGACCTCATAAGTTTCAACCGTTATTTTCTCAGTATCATTCTTGGTTTGCTGTATATGAAAGATCAATTTCTTTTTAAGCTTCATTTTTAATTCTCTACCATGGTCCTACTATATTGCTTGTTACAAACTGCTGTGTGCTGGCCTACTATAGTTCAAGTCTGATTTCTTATTTACTGATTTTCATGATGGCATTCAGGAAAGGCACCTTCCATGCTCCACTCCCTTTCTGACCAAAATGGAACTTATGTGAAAGTTGTTCCTGACTCTTAACGCTTAAATTGCCATAAATTTTAAGTATGGTAATAGTAACTATCTTTTTAAGACCACTTATATTGGCTCTGCTGTTAGATTGTTCTCTTGCATGTATTACTTGCTCCCTTCTAGTCACACAGTGATCTTGGAAGTTTAAAAAATGCTTACAAATTGATGTTGGTTTTGAATCTTTTGATTATAGCTGCAAAGTGTGTTTTTTCCTGTGAGGTAAGTACTAGTTGAAAGGAGATTGGCTGGGTGGAAAAGAAAAACTTAATCACAAGTAGGGGTTGGGGGAGGCGAATCTTATTTTACATTACCTTAACTAGTTTGCCAATGTATTTGATGTCTCTTTTTGAGATTCTTTTCTTTGTTGCAGGTAGATTCATGTAGGAGTAAATTTATCTAGTTTTGCCAATTTATTGTCTCCTTTTCTGGTTCCTTTGTCTACTGCTGGTAGTCTTCTGGAGGGATACAGAGTCATATTACAACAGAAAATTTATGGGGAAGGAATATTGATTATTTACCTGTAAATTACAATAAGAATTTTCACCAAATAATTTTGATGACGGACAAATATTTTGATTATTAAGAAAAGTATTATGCTTTCTTCGGGTCTTGTCAATCCCAACCCAACTTAAGTTTGGGAAATTAAGGCCAAGTTTATTCATAGATTGGGTTGTTTCTGTATTGACCTTCTGGGTTGTAGTCAAGTTGCAAAGAATTATTCACAGCCTGTAAATTTTCTAGCTCCTCTCATTGACTCTTCATAATAGTATTTATTTAGAGGCTTCTCCTTTGTATTTGATGAGAAATACCTTTTTGTACACTTTTATCTGGCAAACTGGATGCTTTTCTTTCAATTTTCTTTTTTCAGATTATGCTGTGATTTGGAAGTTCAGGTGCTTTTGAAGTCAAAGCTTTTACCGGGTCAATGTCGTGGAAAAATTTAATCCTGGTGATCTGCTTGAGGAGACCAATGAGGCATTGTTTCCAGGCATATGCATCATATGCAAGTGTAGTAGAAGTGTCTGCTAGCTTAATTGGTTAAGTTTCTCACCATTTAATTAGACATGAGATAAATTCACCCAATTGGATTTAGGCAATGAAGCATCTACCTTTGGTTTGGTAGCCCATGGTTCCATCCAGCCTCCAATGGGTGTAAACAACCTCTCCACCCTACTAAGTATATCATGTAGATGGTGTTCTACATTAGGAGGGGTTGGAAGTTCTATAGGGTGTAAACAACCTCTCCAATGAGTGGTGTTGGATTCTAAATATGAAAGCTAATGGGGAGTGTGGTGTTCTAGCGAGCTTGTTGGGACATATGGGGTGGGTTTATGGTCATTAGGAGTGGTTGGGGGAAGTTCTATAGTCATACCAAATTTGAAGTGGGAGATGGCTTCAAGGTTAGATTCTGGCATGATCTATGGTGTGGGGATATGGTCCTTAAGGATGTCTTTCTAGTTTTATTTGTTATTGCTCGCGCTAAGGATGCTCTAGTTGAGTGTCACATGGAATTTTCTAGAGGTGTCATTCAGTGGAACGTGAGTTTTGCAAGAGTGACTCAGGATTGGGAAGTGAATGTGTTTGCCTCATTCTACAGGATGTTGTATTTAGTAAGATTGAGACGGGGAAGGGAAGACAGGTTGTGGTGGGTTCCTTCTAAGAAAGGGATGTTTGGTGTTAAGTCTTTCTATATGGTCATGGGTTTTTCTTTTGGTTCTCACTTCCCCTAGAAGAGTGTTAGGAGGACCAAGATTCTGTTGAGAGTGGCCTTTTTTGTGCAGTTGGCGGCCCTAGGGAAGATCCTCACCACGGACAATCTATGGAAGTGATGCGTCACTGTGGTTGATTGGTATGTTATGTGCAAAAGGAATGGGGAATTCGTGTACTATCTTCTTCTTTATTATGAGGTTACTTGTGCCATTTGAAATGTTTTCTTCAATCGATTTGAGTTGTCTTGGGTTATGCCTAGATGAGTAGCCGTTTTGTTTGCTTGGTGGAACGCCGATAGCACTCGGAGCGCTATAATATGGAAGATGATGCCTTCATGCCTTTTGTGGTGTCTTTGGAAGGAAAAGAATGATAGATGTTTTGATGATCGTGAGAAGACTTGGAGGAATTGAAATCTTTATTTTTTAATGCATTGTATTTTTGGACAACTGCTTATGTTGCTCCTTTAGTAATTAGTTTTCATGATGGAAGAGGGTTAGAATCGAGAGGGTGTGGTTGAAGAGGGTTTTGGTTTGAAACCGAAGGAATGGAGGGAGCGAAAAAATTTGAAATATTCTCTCAACTTTGATGTTGGATGCATTGGGTCTAGCTGGAGTAAAAATAGGGCGTGTTTGCGGGTTTATGGTTGCTTTGTAAGGGTTGGGTTTCTTTTGTAGGTGTCTTGGGTTCTTTCTTGTTGGGCTCTTTTTTCTTTGGGGTTCCTTGTGTATACTACTTGTGTATTTGGGGACTCTTTTCGCATTTTAATAAAATTGCTTACTTGTAAAAAAAAAAGATTTTCTTTTTACTTTTGCCCCTATTACTTTGGTGGCTTCGTTTGTATATTTCCTGTGTACAGGGACATCTTATGCTTTTAATGATATTTTGATTAATTATCATAAAAAAGTATTTAATATCGATGCTACACATTAACCTGAAGGTTCACCTTTTGCTTTTCAACCTTGGAAACAGAAATAAGCATACTTCTATCCAAAGGGTTGGCTTGAGTAGTAAGTCACTTGGCCCTAGTGCACATGAAGCATCAGGTCTAAGGTTCAACCTCCTTCGAGTGTAAATAATTCATTGGGGCCATGCCTGCGGGCGAAAGCCTGAGTTTTACCCGACCTGTGTGGTGGAGGCGCTTTGCACGATGTCCTAGAAATCTAGTTGGGGCAAAGCCCCGGATGCCCCGGTTATCAAAAACAAAAGAAGTTTAGGAATATTTGTCATATGCAAATCATTAATTATTAGCGGCGTGCACTTCTCCTAATCGGTGGAATTGATAGGTATCCTATCATTGCTGTTGTTCACTTCAACAACCATGCTAATGATATGCTCTCCATTTCAGAAGTAACAACTTTTAGTTTTACGAATTTCCTCTAGAAGTCTGGTATATCAAATACATAAGGGTATCACTTATTCATAATAGTTGTACAGATGACTCTCTGTCCCTCCTTGCTTAATTCAAATGAAAGGTGATCACTTTTTCAGTTTTTATCACAGGATGACTTATTTGTTGCCATACATCTATGGCAAAGATGTCTAACTGCCTTCTGCATCCAATGCTTCAAACCCGTATGATAATATTAAAATTCTGATCCATTGTTTTTTATAGATTCTATGGAACTGCTTCGCGCTGGTTCACTTTGTATATTAGTTTGAGGTTGGATGCACAAGTTTTAAAATCAATGGGTCAAGAGCTAAAGCCATTAATATTTGATTGTGAACCTTGCACATATCCTATCTTCCTAAGTATAATTCTTTTGCAGCTGTCTAAGATATTCATAAATTATTATTTTTTTTTGATAAATAAACATTTATTAAGATATTCAGAAATTATGTCACCTCTATGCATACTTTTTTTTTTTTTTTTGTCCGTATATTTTCCCCTTGTATTTTCCCTTTTGTTTTAGTTGTTGTACCTTAAGTTTTTATTGGAAAAAGAGAAGACTAAACATATGCTTTACTGTCTTATTTCACTCGAAGAAAATAATTTCTCCTACTTCTAACTTGCAGGGTATATGCCATCTTTTGACAAATACAGGGATATACTATAAGGAAGCCCTCTCAAGTTGTCCTTCTTATGAGGCAACTTGTGTAGAAGATTCCAGTATCAATTCAGAGGCATTTTTAGAATATGAAAACATGGACCTGGAGAATTTTGTTTTTGAAAAAGTGACTGAAGAAATTGAAGCAAGAAAATGGGCCAGTGAAAGAGTTCCTTTTCATCTTCATGCGCCAAAAGCACTTTTTGGGTTGGTTGAAGGTATAAATACGAACCTTCTTTTTTTTTGTGAAGCACGTGCAGATTTCATAAAGCATAAAGCCCCTTTTGCTTGATGAAACAAAACTCAGAAACTGAGTTTTAGCAAATCATGTAGTTCATTCTCCTAAGATTCGTTTGAGAAGGTATGCTAGAATTTATTATGCATAGTTGAGCTACTGGATCTCTCTGTTGACTATTATAATGTTTCATAAAAGTCCTCTTTGTGATTGATTAGTTTATAGAAGCAGTCATCTGATGTCTCCTTTATCTCTCAGCAATTACGTGGGTCCTTTTCTGTGGATAAGTGCAGTCCTAAGAACCCTGCTAGGTAGCATTAGAGTTGGAATCGTGTGCTTGCATATCTTAAGTTGGAATATGGATTTGAAATGTTCAAATTCATCTTCATTTTGTTGTGCTCAGTGAAGGAACTACCTCAACATGCTTTTTCGGATCTGAACTTCTTTGTTCTTTCTGAGTCCTCCTCTTTGGGGGTGATTCATTCTCATATATCTGGAAAAGATAACGTCAGGAATCCATTCTACGATAACTAGGGTGACATGCACAAGCATATAATTATATTGTTACTTTTTGTTAGGAACAACATAACTTTTTTTTTTTCAAAGATGGATGATGGGCTGATTGCCGAGGTAGTGTCGACGTTCATTGCACCGCCAGCTCCGCTTGTTACTACTGCGGTTTCTGTGAAGGCTGTTGTTTGGAAATCTCTTCCGGCAAGTCTTCTTCGGTGGGGGTTTCTTGGGCTAAGTTCCTCCACAGTGTTAGTGGATCTCTATCCTGTACTAGATGTGTCGATTGGAGTCTTGTCGTCGCCTTTGGTTGTGAGGGATACTTGTCCCCCGTCACTCTTTTGGATTGGGTTCTTTTTAGTGTTAAAAATGTTTGTCTTGTGGTGGGGGTCTCTAGTGATGAGGAGAAGACAGTGGCTTTGCTGTTAGCCATTGGTGAGAATTATCTTCAAGAGGTTAAGGGGGCATCCTCTTATTCCAAAGGCAGAAGAGAGCTTTTGAATTTAGAATTTTTCATAAAGTATGATTCGGCAGGTGCATTTTCTAGGCGTGGGAAAGGCAAGGCTCAAGAGTGCTAAGAGAGCTTTGTGTGGGATTTGGGTGTGAGGGATGTTTGGTGTATGGGGTTTTGGGTAGTTGGGTTGGGTTCTGTTCAGTGTTGGGTTTTTTATTTTGCTTGTGTTTCCTTTGTATACTGCCTATATACTTGGTGGCGCCTTTCTTTTTTTAATAAAATTTGACTTATAAAAAAAAAACATAACTTTTTTTTTAAAAGTGAAAAAGTACTGTACTGCAGGTGTTTAAATAATCTTCCACAAATACAAACATGTAGGGAACAAAGATATAGTGCCTCTTTTGCTTTGGCATACGAATGATACTATTTAGAAAATTGTGTTGATGATGCTTGTAGGTGCTCTAGGTTATATGACATGCTATGCTAGTTGACGGATTGATGAAATTTATATTGATGTACTTGTTTGAAATTCATGTGTTACGGCTGATTACTTGAAAAAACTGGCTACCCTAGGCTTGCTAGATTACATTGAATCATTGAAATGAATATTTGATTGCTACATGAGTGTTTTGTCTTTGCCCTATTAGTTGATGTGTAATATCTTTTCTTTTTGATAAGTATTTTTTTGGAATGAAAGAGGAAGCATGGGACAAAAAGAAGAAAGGTACTTGGGGCATGCTAAAGACTTGAAAAAGCTTACAGCAAGCTACAATAAAGAGGAAAAAATAAATTAAAAGAAGGTTTTGTGTAAAGAATGGATCTATGGAAAAGCAAGATATAGGAAACTCTTTTTAACTTCAAAATGTGATTTTAATGAAATTCAATTACTTATAAAAAAAAAAGTCTTCATTCTTGGTATTTTTGAGTTTCTTTCCTTTCATATGCGCCAAAGAAATGAAGCATTACGATTAGGAGATGGATGTTTTTGCCTCGTTTATCAATTTTGTTATATTCCTTGGAGATTGAGACGGGGCGTGAAGACAAGCTTTGCTAGGTCCCTTCCAAGACAGGGTTGTTCAACATTAGATCTTTTTACAATGTCCTTGTTCTCCATGATAGTACTCATTTCTTTTGGAAGAGTATTTGGCGGAATAAGGTCCTTATGAGTGTGACTTTTTTTGCTTAGTTGGCCTCACTAGGAAATATCCTAACAATGGATAACTTAAAGAAGTAGCATGTCCTAGTGATTGATTGGTGTTGTATGTGTAAGAGGAGTAGGGAGCCTGTGGATCATTTTCTATTGTTTTGTGAGATTGCTAGGGCCTTATGGAATGGTATTTTAAGATTTGTGGTGGACTTTTTTGCTTGTTGGAGAGTGCTGGGTGACAGTCTTCAGAGATCAACAGTGTGGAAGTTGGTTCCACCTTGCTTAATGTAGTGTCTTTGGAGGGAAATAAATGATAGAAGTTTTGAATACCATGAGAGGACGGTACTGGAGCTAAAGTCTTTTTTCTTTAGTACTTTTTTTCATAGGACGACTTTCAACTATCTTAATTTGCTTAATTTTCTTCTCTTTATTGTTAGGTGTATCTTTTCTATACTTTTTGTATACTTAGGTTGCACGTTTGCGCTTTTTAATGATATTTTGATTACTTATATAAAAGAAAAATGAAACATCAATTTCCAGAGTATCTTCCTACTTTTACTTCCACGAGGAGTATTTGGACCTCGAATTTCAGATTTGCACTGAGGAGAAGATGAGACTCCAAAGTTTTACATGTGTTTAAATTTGGAGAAACAAAAGTCTGGTTTTATCCACTTTGGAAAACTAGGTGGTCTATGGGTCTGTCAGTTGCTTTACACGTTTGGAATAACCTTTTTCCTTTCCAATAAATTGATTGGCTCTTCTTAAGCACTTATGTTAGCTGCCTTGGAAATGAGGAAAGGTACCTTCAATGGAGGACTGTTGCTCTACACCCTACATGATGGAGACATCCTCTGACTTATATGTTGACCTGAAACGCATATGGACTAGCTTCTTATGGAGATTACGTTGTGTCTTCTCTCCAGCTATAATCTTATCACTCTACTAGTTATGGTTTTCCATAACTTTCTTGGTCCACCAATCCCCTCACATGTGACCATACTTCATGTGAGAACCTTCTCTCTCTCAAGAAATAAGAAGTAGTTGATAGTCTGATTGCTTCATAGCAAGTTCCCTTTTCTTTAGGTGAACAATTGGACATCAATGATAATCATTTCTTCCCTCAATGAGAGAGAGAGAGAGGGAGAGGGAGCTTGGTCGATGGTGAAGATGATCACTTTATACCAAGCCCCTTCCTTTTTCTTTAGGCAAACAATTGGACATCAACGATAATTATTCCTACCCTGGTATACAAGATTTCTCATTGAGGTTTCTATGATCTGGATGCTGGCATGAACTTGGAATGCTTGATGAGGCATTTTTGGTTAAAACATGAGGTGTTTTCCCACTCTCTTGCTGAAATCATACCAAGAGGATGCCTGGTGTTAAAATATCCCAAAATTGTTTGGCCTTGAAAGAAGTCCGCAAAAACAACCTAATATGTGAAGACCATTGTCTCCCTTAGGCCCAAGATTGTCTGCCATTCATTGCACCTCCCTCCACCTACATATTTTGGATTACTTCAATGATGCCGGTTCTTTCAGATTTGATGCTTTATGTCTTGATGAAAGTATAATGCTAAACATATTACAAACTAAACATGCAGATATTGAGGTTGCTGCTGACCCAAGGTCCAAACACAGTGACAAAGGCAGGGAGGCTTCTCCCTATATGCATCCTCCAAAAGATGCATTAAGAGATTTTGAGCCCAATAGTGGGATATTCCTACGAACAAACTGGCAGATACAAGGATACTTACAAGAGCAGGCTGATGCAATTGAAAAGTATGATATGTTCACTTGTTCTATTTAAAGTAAAGCTTTTCATCTGCGAACTTATAGAAGTGCACTTTTGGTTGTACTGAATCTCAAGTAAAATCTTGTGGCAGGAGTGGAAGCTCTTTCTCTTTAAATGCTTTTGAACTTATTTTAAGGCGGCTCCATAAATTAGCACCTGAGCTACATCGTGTAAATGAACTCCCCTTTTTTTAATCCACTTCTTTTTTGGTACTTTTGTATTTTCTTTCTTCTCTTGTCTTTCATGCATTTTAAATCTGTTGCTTTTTCTCTATGCTGGATTGTGATGTAGGTTCACTTCTTGCGATACTTGAATAGCCTTTATCATGATGATTATCTTGCTGCTTTGGAGAATCTTCACCGCTATTTTGATTACAGGTGAATAAAAATTTTAGCTTGCTATTTAATTTGGGAACGTTCTGCTTAATAAATTGGCTCTATATATGTAAAACTGAAAATGGAGAGAAGTGGTTTGGTCGCTTGGTGTTCTGTGTTCCTATATTGAAAAGAGGTTTAATGCCCTGCACTAAGTGCTTCAATAACTATTTACATGTAACTATCAAGTGGCATGCTTTAGCTAAGTGGGGAACCATAATGTTTCTGCTGGATCTGCCATCTCTTTTCTCATGCATGCAGTAATAAAACTGCTTTAATTAAGTTTCAGAACGTAAATCTTTCTGCTATGATAAATTTCTTAACCAAATTGTTGATGGTCGTTTTCTCAAGATTGCTTCATCTGGCAATTCCAGTGCCATTATGGACATTGCAACTTGAAATGCTGTTTTTTTTTTTTTCTCTAATGTTTATTGTTATCTCATACCTCTTTTCCTTAGCCACGTTTTTCAATATCCTTTGCTAGTTATCTTAGTTGTTTTGGCTGGCATGACATCTATTTTTTTTCTCATGCATGCAATAATAAAACTGCTTTATTTAAGTCTCAGAACCTTATATCTTGCTGCTATGATAAATTTTCTTGACTAATTATTGATAATAGTTTTCTTGAGATTGCTTTATCTTGCAATTCTAGTGGCATTATGGACATTCCACATTGGTGTTCTGTTATTTATTTATTTTTATTATTAAAAAAAAAATTTTAGTTGTCTTAGTTGGGTTTTTCAATATCCTTTTACTAGTTATCTTAGTTGTTTGTTTCTTATTATCCACAATTAAAATGACTTTGAATTCATCCTTATTATTTCAGATTGTTTCTGGGTATTGATATTGTTTAACTGTAGCCTGATTGATCAATGGCTGTAAAATTTTACGTTGGTACTTGAAAAATGAAGGGTAAATTTCTGAACTAATACAACTGCAGTTCATTTCTTTATTTAACATTTGTGGGAAAATTTATTCCTAATCCCTGGGTTTCGTGATTTCAATTTGGTGTATGGCTTTCCAATTTTGGCAATTTATTTCCTGGGTAATTCTCGTTTTTCAAATTTGTAAAACCCCACCTTAGACCTCGATTTAATTATTTAAACTCGAGATTTTTAGCTTTTAATTTTAGGAGCTCTTGGAAGTTTAAATTAGGAATTTTGGCAATTAAGAAATAGTAAAAGAACTAGTTTGAGAAATTATGCATTTTCAGCCATAAAGGAATTTTATTTTTGTTAAAGCTAAAAATTTGCATTGGAGAAAAGGAAGGAATTTAAGTGAAGTTTTCGCTATGAAGGAAATTTTACTAAGGCTGAAAATGGTATTGGAAATTTGAAGGGAAATTTTATTTGCTGAAAATGGTATTGAAGAATTAGAAGGAATTTAAGAGAACTTTTGGTTACAAGGAATTTTTCTAATAAGGGCCAAAAATTAATTTTAAATTTTTGGAGAATTTTATTTTTATTTTGAGCTAAGAAAATTGGAAAAAGATAAGACTATGGATGAAGAAAGAAATTGAAATTGGGCCTTAAGAAATTTCTTTTGGAAGAAAGGAGTTCAATTGGATTAAAAAACAAGAGTTGTTTTGGGTCAAGGTGAATTAATTTAATTCTTGGTGTGAAGTGGGAGGTGTGGTGTGAAGGGAGGTTTTTACCAAATTCTCATTCCCAACATTGACTACTCATTCTCTTGGAAGAGCATATGGAGGTCTAAGATTCCTTTGAGGTGGTTTTCTTCACTTTGACAACATCTTTAGGAAAACTTTTCACTATGGATAATCTTTGTAAGCGTCACATCATAGTGATGAATTAGTGTTCTATGTGTATTTTTGTTCCTAAGCAAAAATAGTAGGTGGGAGAGACGAACTGTAGCTATTCTATTTGGACATGACCATAGTAAAGTGAGGAAATTCCTAGTGTTCTATGTAAAAAGAGTGGGAAAACTTCTTATCACATCATTAACTATAATGTTGCGCGAGATTTGTTGAATTTGGTTTTTTAGATATTTGGAGTATAGTGGGCTATGCCCAAATAGATGGTGGAGCCTTGGCATGTTGGAAAGAAAGGTTTAGCTGTAATGATTTTAAAATTGTTTGGAATATATTCCCTTCTTGTTTAATGTGGTTCATTTTGAGAGAAATGAATGCTTGAAGTGTCGATTGTGAGAAGACGAGTTCGGATCTACAACTTTGTTTTCTTAAATCCCTCTTTGAGTGGATTTCTACTAAGAGAAATGCTATATGTAAGACTCCTATCCCTTTTTTATTCTCCTAAATGTGACATAGCTTTTAAACTTACCATTAAATTTATGATGGATCATTTTTGAATTTTTATTCAATGGCGATTTTAAAAGCCATATCACATTTGAGGATAAAAGGTGGATAAGAGTTTTGCATATTGCATTACTCTTCTGCTAATGCCCTTCTCAATATTTTACTTTGTGGATTTTTGTGCTCACTTTTCTCGTTTTTGATTGTGCTGGGTGTTTTTCTCTTGTATACCTCTTGTGTACTTGGGTTGTGCCTCTTGAACTTTTAATGAATTGACTTTACTTATAAAAATGGTTATCGAGTGGATGGGGGTTCTGTTTTGAAACCGAAGGGGTGGAGGGAGCTGAAAAATTTGGGATGCTCTCTCAATTTTGATGTTGGAAGCATTGGGTCTAGCCGGGGAAAAAATAAGATGTGTATGCGGGTTTAGGGTTGCGTTGTAGTGGGTGGGTTTCTTTTGCGGGTGTTTTGGGTTCTTCTTGTTTGGGATTTTTTCTTTTTCTTTTTGGTGGTCCTTATGTATACTCCCTGTGTACGTAGGGGCGTCTTTCGCTTTTTTAATATATTTGATCTTACTTATCAAAAAAAAAAAAAATGGTTATTGTTAAATTTTATAGTTATTCTTTCAGTGAATTGTTCACCTAGTCACACACGAGCACCTACCTACATTGCTTATTGAGTTGTGAACTCATCTTTCCACCTAGACATTTTTATTTAAGAGGGTGTAGCAATGGGTGCCAATCAATAGGGTTAAGAGGCAGCACACATTAGAGGTTATAGTTGATGCCTAGAAGAGATTTTGTTAGAAAGTTGTAAATTGTAATGTTAGCTAAATATTTTGAGTACTTGAGGATCTCTTATGTTTTTACATTAATGGTAAATGTAAATGTGCCTTGTTGTACAGGGTGACATGTTTGTTAAAAAGTTAATTTTTTATTATATCCATAAAAGAAGAAAAAAAATGCAGAAAAATAAAATTGAGGGGTGGCTCAATCACTACCCAACCCTCCAAAGTCGGACCACTTCCAAAACGTCATTAGGGGGTGGTTGGACACCCCCAAGGATTTATTTATTTTTTATTATTTTATGAACAAGATTAAAAATTAATCTTCTAGCAAGTTTGACGTGGCTGGGCTAGTTTGTCACCTGGCAGCAAGGTGGAGCCCTAACGTGGCTTTGTGCACACGTAACAACGTCTTCAGGGTATATCTCATGGATTTACCATCGAAATTAGAAACCCATATGCTAAAAGGAAATTGCACGAAACCGTTAGGATTAGTTTTAAATTTTCCCTATTTTTGCTATTCTACTTGTCAGAATATTGAGACTGTATTTTGCATGATTTGTTTGGTTGCTATTGATCCCATTATTTGCTCTCTTTAGAAAGGGAAAGGGTCCTATTGCTGAGCTGCCCTTTGCGCTTTTAATGATTTTTTTTACTTATAAAAAAAGAAGAAGAAAGGGTCCTAGTAATTGGTTTTGTAGAAAAGGGAAAAATAGAGTTAGTTGAAAGATCTCTTCGAGCTTTTTCACTACTAAAAGTTTAGTGTCTTTTTCTAAGACTATGAAGGTTAAGTCCCATATTTGATGGGTGGATTGTGAAGGCATAAAAAAAATTACATTATTTATGTACTTGGTGGAATTTGGCCAAGTGATTTTAGGGAGTTTCAATAGTGGCTAGTTCTTTTGGAGCACATTCAAATGTGATTAGTGTTTCTAAGGACATGACAAATGGTACTGAAACTAACCCAGTAACTCTGGGGGTGTTTGGCAAAGGATTTGGATTGGGGTTAAGGAATTATTGACTTTGATGTGAAATAAAGTAGAAGGAATGTTGTAAATTTTTTGTATAGAAAAGTGAAAATTTTTATTTTTTAGTGAGTATTTTATTTGAATGATAATAAAAAGTAAAAAAAATTGTTAAAAAGTAGTTGATGTGATATAAAAAGTGGGAATATTTTTTTTAAAAAAAAATCAAAATCCTCCAACAGTGTAGTCCCCTCCTTTGCCAAACGTGCCCTCTAGGTTCTGCAACGTTATGCGGGATTTGATGAAGAAATCAAGGACTTGAATGGGAAAACTTTGATACCTAAGTTATGAAGGTACATTCCAAATTGGATGGGTGGATTGTGGAAGGTATGACACATTGGGTAGGTGAATTGTGAGGACGGTCTATGGGTATGTACTAAGTTCTACCTTGGTTATGTACTAGGTGAAATTGCATTAAGTGAATTTAGGAAGCTCCAATAGTGATTAGTCTTTTTAAGTATAGTGCAAATGTGACTAGCATTTCTCTGGACATGACAAAAAACTTTTTTTCTCATTTGATTTGCTCATTTCCTTTCCTAATTTTACGTTTTCTTTCGGCCTGAGGACTCAAATGACACTTGGATGCTTTTGGTAGCTTATTTAGAAATACTATAGTTCAATAACAATATATCAAGAATTTGTTCCTTTTATTGTCATTATCCTCTTTCCTTGTCCTCTTGTGATAAATTCAGGCAGAAGTTTATGTAAAATGAACTAATCTGGAAATGTCACCACAAAAGTGCAGGGACAGAAGGAATTGACTTCGTTCCCCCTGCATCTAGTTGGAATGATTTTGGAAGATACGAAATTGCTTTATTGTTTCTTGGGGTGATGCATTTCCAGTTTGGGCATCCAAAGCTAGCTTTGGAGGTGAGCATGATGAAAGCATTCCTCTCCCAAAAGAACCCTCTTTTCTGTTTTCTCTATTATTTCTGATATTTCAGACTTGTAGCAGTTTCAGTTCATATCCCTTGCAGTTGTTCAATAACTGTTTTGCTTCACACTGTTTAGGTTTTGACTGAAGCAGTTCGTGTTTCTCAACAGGTAATCTCCTTATTTATTTAATTATTGGTCTCTTGCACTTGTAGATCCCTTCTTCTTTTAGCCTTTAGAGGTTTTTTCACTGATAGCTTGGATCAGTTGAGAAGATCTGCATTAGGGGAATTGTTAACTAGAATTTGAGAATTGTGTTCGATGATAATGTTACTCAAACAGAGATAAATCATATGAAATCCAAACCCTTTTTGGAGGAAGAATGGTGGGAAATAGTCTAGCTTTAAGATTTGAAGATTCATACTCATTTATTCATAAAAAAATTGAAACCGGTTGAATGTTGTCAATTTGACATAAGTGGTTCAACCAAAGTAGGATTACAGTTTCTGGCTTTATGTGACTATTGTAGTATGAATATAGTAAGAAGGGGATAGGCTTTCCTCGCACTGTCTTTGTTTTCGGGTAATATAGGAGATGGAAAACCAATTCAGTGTCAGAGTCTAATTTTCAAGTGTTTGGATTTATGCGAAATGGGTAATTGCTTAATATGTGTGCATTAAAACATGTAGAAAACAGCTTTTGACAGTACATGGAAACCATGATTTGAGAGTCGGTTTGTCCCCCTAGGTCACATGTAACTTGCACCCAATTAGTGCATTACAATATGATGGTTATTTGTTGTAAAACACCAAGATGTTTTCCTATTGGTTGTATCAATTTTTTTTTTCCGTTATTTGATGTCTTTTGTTTAATGGGTACTGATCTATATCAATTTGTGCAGCAAAGTAATGATACTAGTCTTGCATACACTTTAGCAGCTATCTGCAACTTGTTGTCTGAAGTTGGTGTCTCAAGTACAGCTGGGATACTGGGATCATCAATCTCACCCTTGACCTGTATAGGCATTTCTCTATCTGTTCAGCAACAATTGTTTGTCCTCCTCAGAGGGTCTCTGAAGAGAGCAGAAAGTCTAAATTTGAGACGATTGGTGGCTTCCAATCACCTTTCAAAGGCTAAATTTGATTTGATGGTAAGAATTGGAATTTCTGTACTTTTTGGTCTTTTCTCTTTGTAAGCTTTCTTGGTTATGTCTTCCCCTGAAATTAGTAGTCATAGTGTATTTCTAGAGTGAATTCTTCCTCTGCAAATACAATACTATGCATGAGTTACTGCTGCAACTTAATCCACTTTGTATTATTGCTTTAGAGTACCTGTTTGTCCACGGTGGATGGCTATCAACTTAGCGTCCCCCCATTAATAAAAGGGCATTAAGATGCAACAAATATATGACATAATAATACCTCTTTGTTTAGATTGTTCACAACTCTTTCATCCAGTGCTGACCCATGCTTGCCCACAAGATCTTGTCTTTATTGTTAAATAAAATATGGAGTGCACATGGAGTGATAGTTACTATTAAAAATAGATTCTCGCAATAATAAAGGAGAAAACTACTGCCACTTTGTTACCTTAATAACATTCAAATTCTCCCTCTAGGAAAATTTTTTATATTTAAAGATTCGTGCCTTTCTTGTTAATAATCTCTTACAATTGGAGATGAGTTTTGTCGGATAAAACACTACTAGACACTCTATTTGTCAAGATATCTTCAAGATGCTCTCCTGTCGTTACATAGGGTGTGCAAATGATACCTATTCGGAGTTTCTCTTTAATAAAACGTTGATCAATTAAAATGCTTGGTTCGATCATGTTGGACTGGATTGTGAGCAATACTAATTGCTGTTTTATTGTCACAATACAATCTCATCGAATCCTTGGAATCAAACCCAAGCCCTTTCAAGAGTATCTTCAATCATAATATTTCACGAAATTTATGATTCATGGCTCTGAATTTTGCTTCCGCACTGGATCTTGCAACCACTGGTTGTTTCTTACTAAGCCATGTAACCAATTACCTCCCACAAATGTACAATACCCTGATGTGGACCGTCGATCCATAATTGAGCCAGCCCAATTTGCATTTGTTTAGGCTTCTATTTTCAAATGATCATGTCGAGAAAACAATCATTTACTTGGTGAGGACTTTAAGTGGCGAATAATCCGATAAACTGCTTCCATGTGAGGTTCTCGTGTTCAATGCATAAATTGACTTACCACACTAACAACATATGCAATGTCTAGGCGAGTGGGAGATCGATAAATCAACTAGCCAACCAAACACTGTTATCTACCTTTATCCACCAGAGGACAACCAAACACTGTCATCTACTTTTATCCACCAGAGGACTCTCATCAGCTTCTCCCAGTTTAACATTCTACCGGATTATCAGTGGCTTTACATCTGAGCAATCCTGTTTCCTTGAGAAGATCAAGAATATATTTCCGTTGGGACATACATATACCATGTTTTGACATTGCTACCTCAATATCGAGAAATTACTTCAAATTCTCCAAGTCTTTTATTTCAAACTTGTTGATCAAGCAGTGCTTTAAGTTCTGTATCTCCCCATCATCATTTCCTGTTACTACAATATCATCAACATATACAATCAAGGCTGTTACCTTTCCTTGAGTGGAATGCTAATAAAGAGTGTATGGTCATCTTGACTCTGCTTGTAACCAAATCTCTGCATAGCCTGGGAAAACTGCTCGAACCATGCTTTTGGAGATTGCTTTAAGCCATACAAAGCCTTCTTTAGTTTGCACACCTTTCGCATAGAGAATGAATCTTCTAATCCAGGAGGAATTTCCATGTAAACTTCTTATTCTAGATTTCCATGGAGAAATGCATTCTTTACATCAAATTAATGGTGAGGCCAATCCATGTTTGTTGCTATAGAGAGTAGGACTCTAAGGACTCTAATTGAGTTCATCTTCTCTACTGGAGCAAATGTTTCCTCATAGTCAATCCCATACGTTTGTGTAAAAACTTTTGCAACAAGTCTGGCCTTGTATCATTCCATGGAACCATCAGCCTTATGCTTATAGTGAACACCCACTTGCATCCAACGGCCTTCTTCCCATTTGGCAATTTAACAAGATCCCAAGTCTTGTTTTTGTGAAGAGCTTTCATCTCTTGCATCGCTGTCTTCCACTTTGCATCATTGAGTGCCTCCCCTATATTTCTAGGGATAAACACAGATGACAGATTTGAGACAAAGGAATGGTATGATGGTGACAGATGTTGATAGGAAACATCATCTGTATATCCTCACAGAATTTCCTAATAAATGCAAACTTTTGGGAATCGGAAAGTTCTATTTCTATCACGTGCAGATGGTGAAAACCTATGCATATGCTGCCATCTCAATGCCCAACACCAGTTCGTTTCCTGCCATCCCAATTGTCAATGCTTTTCTGCCACTTACTCAGACTAGCATCCCATACTGAAGCCGCTGAAGAAAATTCAAAGTTCAAATGTCAAGAGTTGCTGGCTTTCATTGTTATTGCCATGGGAGCTACAGTTGGAATTACACAAGATGCCTTCTCCATTAGCGAGCTTGTTCTGCAATCTGTCTTTCATTGTCAACCAGCAATTAAATCCTTACCTAAGTATAATGTATTTGTCTTATAGTAGGTGTTGCCAAGCTGCTCTTCCCAAATTTTCCTTATGTTCCCACCAACCTCTGTTAAAGGTAAATTGTGCGCTGTTTGGTGCAGTCCATTCTTTCCTCCTCAATTAGGTAGTTCAGCTCTTCTATCCAGGTCTATGCTCTTAGACTACCCCTCTTTTCTGATGTAGGAAGAAATCAACATTCCTCCGAAAACACTTTTGCTTGCCTTGAAAACCCTAATTCTCCTATGGCCTGTTAAATCATTACTTATCCCAAAAGCTTAAGTTAATAAAAAGAGATGAATTTAATTTTTTAATTTGTATTTTAATACTCCTCACGTATGAGCTCAAACTATCTCTTAGTAGGTGAGGCTCAACACGTAGAATTTTTAATTGAAATGAGAGGTGAATGATGGAAACATAGTTTAAACTCATGACCTCTGCTCTAATACTATGTTAAATCACCATTTATTCCAAAAGTTTAAGATGATAAAAAGAGATGAATTTAATAATTTAATTTATATTCTAACATGTCCTCCTCGCCAAGTATGTCTACCAAAGTCCAAAGCACCTGCTTCAACCGGTTAGCACATTCGAAATTCAAAATATTTCTCATTTTCATTATGAACATGTGCTTTATTTACTTTTCACCTATTTCTCTCATATTAATGTTTTCCTCCAATCCCAGCTGCTAGCACCTAGAAGCTTTTGGCACTGCACACTTCTAATTCTTGATTAACAGATTAACACCAAGTGCATTCTCTTGCGTGAAGTATTGGTACTTATGCAATATATGCCCACACCATCTTTAATTTGGCTGCAATATTCCAGTCATTGTGTCAGCTTCCATCATAATAGATGTGCTTCTGTAATAAAAAATCTGACTGTTACAACCCTCTAAGTCATGACGTTGATGATTTTGGATTTGAAAGTTCACCTAATTTTGGATGATTTTGAAATTTAGGGTAGACTCAGTTAGTAGGGTTGAGTCCACCTTATTTGAGCTATTTAATTGTATCAGCTTTCGAATCTTAAAATTACCACTCATTTGAATGTCGAAAGACCTATGCAACAATATAATATATTTCAATATGGCACTTCCTTATTTGTAGTAATATAAATAATATCAATAGAAGAAGCATGATCTGATCAGATCAATCAAGAGATAGGGGTTCGGACAAACATCTTTGACCTCTGTCTCATAGATAAAAAAGTGGTTAACCATCTTGAAAAATTCCATATCATCCACCCGAAAAACGTATCTGGACTATAGCCAACTCCCCTGCTCTTACACATACCGTGCTCTTCAGTAACTCTCCTGCTACTGGAATAAGCTACTGGTTCCACCTCCCCTTCTTCCCTCTCATGGGTTTGAGGGAGAGCACCAGCCAGCACAGGGGCACTAGCTAACCCAGAGCCAGAGGGTGAAGCAGCGTTAACCTCTCCCCTCCAGCCATTCTTCCCCTCTCCCAACAGTAGAACAGACTCGCCCCACATAAAACTACAAGCTTGAAGCAGCATTCCACAATTCGATCAGAGATAGCTCAGCAGGTGCTCCAGCCACTTGTCATAGCGCCTTTCCACCAAGCTTGTGGCCTTCTTTATATTTATAAATGCCCAAATGGAAGGGAATGTTTAGCCCACCAAATGCTGGCATTTGATCCACTATGTCATGTGCACTCAACCACCCACATGTGCTTATATTCATTGATATGTACCCGCTCCTATATTATCTAGATGCAAGACAGTGTTGATGCATGGTGATATGGTTGAAAGGTGATATTGTCATGCATCTCTGTGTGAAGATATAGTTAAAAGAAAATCCAATATTCTTTGATCCCTGTGAAGTGATGAAATGCATGTTGTTGAGATTTTGAGGGGACAATAGAATTTTGCTTCCTATAATTTTACATGATCCCATCAAGTAAATTGAAATTATCATGTGCAGCATGTGCAACGGCCATTGCTATCGTTTGGTCCTAAAGCTTCCATGAAGCTCAGAACTTGCCCAATTAGTGTTTGCAAGGTAATATGAGCCTTTGATTTTTATTCTTTGCTCTTTGTCCATATCTGATAAAATTTTAAATTATTGATTTCTTAGTACTGTTGCTTTCTTTTTCTTATTGAGTATAATATTTGCAGGAATTGAGGTTATGTTCTCATTTGATTAGTGAATTTGGATCTGAAAGTTCTACAATGACGACAGATGGTGCTTTTAGCAGTGCCTGGCTTAAGAATTTACAAAAGCCATTGGGTTCAATGGTTTTGTCCCAAGATGTAGGATCTGGAAGCAATACTAATGCTTTCCAGTTTTGTGCACAGCCAAGTTCAATTCCTAGATCTGTATTGCAATTAATAGGTTCTTCATACTTGCTCCGAGCCACTGCATGGGAGATATATGGCAGGTGATCTTTAACACAAACACTGTTAGTCTAGTTGTTTTTTGTTTTTCATTTTTTTTATGCTTGTTTAATTTAGCTTTTTTTTATTTCTTTATTATTTTTTTTTCTGTTAATTTCTGTATAGAAATAGCAAAAAATAACAAACCCTAACTTTATTTTGAGTTGATTTCTAACCCGAAATGATCAGATTGATCTTCTTGTATATTGGTTGCTTTGGGCCGTCTTGTCTATTACTTTCTAGAAAGAAATTATTAATGAAGTTCTTTTGAGTTCATCATAAAAATGAGGGGAAGCAAAAAAGGGAAACCTAGGTTGGACATGGCGGGTTCCATCATGGGTTTGGGCTTGGGCATGGATCTGGGTCTCTCTTCTACTGAGCCTGTTGGTTCTCCAGGGGCCCTGCCGCCATCTCTTGCAATTGTTGTTGATCGTCTTGGCAGAGCTTCTGGGTCCTTTTCAAACATTGTTGACAGTTCTTCATCACGGTCTTCCCTTTGATCACCCACCCGTTGACGCCATTATCTATTAGAGGTCTTGGGTGTTCTTCAGATCATACTGGTAGTGACACAGGTGTCGGAGTTACGGCTGTTAGTTTGCAGGTTGATGGGCTTTCGAAGTTGGGTAGTCCTTTGGGCTTGTTCTTTGACGTAGATAAGGTTGTCGTTCCTCTTCTTGGCAGCACATAATCTGTGAGCTTTCCTAAGGTCGTGGGATGGGCGGTAGATCTAAGAGATGGGAAGAGAGTTGTGGTTCCAAGATTATATTTTGGGGCTTTTTCTACCCCTTATGGGAAGAGGTTGGGTGAAAGCTCGAGTAAGGAGCAAGATCTCATGCATAGTTACTTGTTGGCTGGTAGAGAACTGTTTTAACCCTGGCTAGCAATGTGCTTGCCGGATTTGGTCCTCTATCCGAGGAAGGAGCTAGAGGATTGCGAGCCTTTGAATGTTTAAGCCCTTGGTTTCATTTAAGAACTTGCTTTGCCCGCTTTGGAGGCTTCAGATTGGGTGGTTCACAAAGTTAAGAGCTCCAGTCATTTTGTGGGTTTGTCCTATGAGGGGGGTTTGAGAATGAGGTGATGGTGCTTTTCAGTTCCATTGAAGCAAGCAGAGATTAGAATGGGCCGACTAGTCCTAGTCTTATTTCCAAGTAAGTGAACATAAGACACTGCGAACTAAGGAGGTTAGTTTGTTCCATCAACTATGACCTTAAGGGTGGTCAATCTTGTAGAGGTAAATGCAAGGGTAGGGGTCCAGCGTGCCCTTTATGAAGCCTAAGATCTTGACGTGGAATGTGAGAGGGTTATATGAGAGGGGCAAGAGGTTGGGAGTTAGGAATCTTCTTAGAGATGGGTCTACAATCAAGTTTTGGTAAAATGTATGGTATGGTGATCAAACCTTGAAGGCATCTTTCCCCAAGGGGTTTGGATCAAATGGTAAGGGCTTTTGTCTTTGTGGTAGTCCCATGAGATCTAAGGTTCGAATCCCCTTTGGTGCAAACAATTCCTTAGGGCCAACCTGCCGGCAAAGCTGAAGTATTACCCGATCCGTGTGGAGGGGGTGCTTTACATGGGTCCGAGGTTTACCTGATATGGGTGGGTACACGAAATGGCCATGCTTTGGAGGGGTTCTTCGTCATATAATAATAATAATAAATAAATAAAAAACAATAATAAAAAAACTGTTGTCTGAAAAAAGTGTTTTTTAGTGGTTAAAAAGCAAAAAAGGTTTTGCAAAATTTTACCAAACAAGGCTAAGATTTTCACTCTCTAACATTTTAAGCTTTTAGGATGAGTAATAATTTAACAGCATGTCTGAATAAACTCTTTGAAAATGAGAATTAATATGGGTCCATCATGATTATTCCCATTGACTGATTCGTCTAGCATTTTGCCTGTTTTGTATTGAGTATCTATCCATGAATATATAGGGCTTTTAGAAGTTGCTCTTTGATGCATTAGTGTTTTCATGTCTCATTTTATGGGCTACTTTTTAAGGCTTGCATACTAAACCTCACTGATATTTGTGTTGTTTGTTATTAGTGCCCCTCTTGCTCGAATAAATGCGCTGGTTTATGCAACTTGCTTTACTGATGCTTTGAGGTAATCTCTAGCAGAAAATATAACTTGATATCCCTGTTGTTGATTTTCATTTTTTTTCCTAAACAGTAGTCCCGTCTTTCCATTCAAGCCATACTTAACATGAGGTTGAAATTTTCTTGGATATCCTCAGTTCATCGGATGCAGCATTGGCATATGTGAAGCTTATCCAACATTTAGCAGTTTTTAGAGGATACAAAGGTTAGATTGAAAGCTTATCCATCATTTAAATTGAGATTGACCCTTTTGTGGAATATTGTTCAGTGTATCCCTCTTTTGACTTGAGATTGTCCTTTTCTTGGAATATTTTGTCTTCATTAATACACATTTTTTACTTGTAAATTTTCATGAAATTATCAATATTCAAAATTACTTGCCTATGTGAAATCCTTGAGAGTTGTTTAGTTACTTAATCAGTGCAGAATTGTATGATTTTGACAATGAGAATTGTACAAATATGGCATTCAGACTCGCGCCCTAGGCAATTCTTGTAATATTAACGATATACAATTTCCAATCCTCTAGTCCTTTACTTCAGTATTCTTTCTTCCTTTGTACAGTACATGTAGAAGACGCTACTCTTGCTACTTGTGTATAGTCCCATGTAAAATAACTGGCACCAAAGGTGGGTGGTGCAGGATTGAGAGTCAAGTGTCATTGTGTATAGTCCTATGGTAACTTCAACTGGCAGTTAGGGTATTTTCATGATTTTGGAGCGCTGGTTGTCAGCTTTGGGTTTGGCTGAAATGGTTCTTCCTATGTAGCAAGATGGAGGATGAGGTCATGGGTTCAGGTTCCACTGTGCGTGTGTAACTTACCAATCAAAAAATAATTATTAATAGGCAAGGTGAAATAGTATAACAAAGAGAGAGAGAGAGAAGAAGAGAAGAGAAGAGAAGAGAAGAGAAAAGATAGCTTATATGGAAGAGAACACTAAAAATTAAGGTTCTCCTCATGAACATGTATTATTTGTAATATCTTCACATGGTACAAGTACATAAATACCGCTCAATATTATAACAATAACATAACTATGAAATAACACATTAGCACTTCCCCTCAAGCTGAGGCAAAGAGATCCTGCATGCCCAGCTTGTTGAAGATGGTATGAAAGGCATTAGTTGACACTCCTTTTGTTAGAATATTTGGAACTTGTTTTCTTGTTTTCATATATGGCTTGTAGATTAGACCCGCGTGTATTTTTGTTTTTCAATAAATTCTTGTTAATCTCAACATGCTTGGTTCAGTCATATTGGATTGGATTGTGATCAATGTGCATTGCAGCTTTATTGTCACAATACAGCAATTTGGAATCTTTTTAATCATATCCAAGTTATTTAAATAGTATCTTCAACCATAACATTTCACACACTGCATGGGTGTTAGCTCTAAATTTTGCTTCTGCATTGGTTTTAGCAAATAAAAACTGTTTTTTACTACACATTAACAAAATTACCTTCCACTAATGTACAATATCTTGACGTGGACTATCGATCTGTAATTAATCCAGTCCAATATGCATTTGTCTATGCTTCTATTTTGAAGTGCTCTTGTCAAGAAACAACAAACCCTTCTTTGGTGAGGATTTTAAGCAGTGAAGAATCTGGTAGACTGCCTTCATATGAGACTCACATGGTGAATGCAAAATTGACTTACCACACTAACATCATAGGCAATATTTGAACTCTCACTAATTGTTGATATCTAGAATTAACTTGACAACCAATCGCTGATATCTACCTTTCTCCACCAGAAGATTCTCACTGCTTTCACCAAATTCAACATTCATCGCCACTAGATTATCTATAGTTTTACACCAGAGCATTTCTATTTCCTTGAGAAGATCAAGGACAAATTTCCGTTGGGAAATAAATATATCATGTGTTGACTTTTCTTGGATGTATTTGATAGCCTTGATATTTAACTAACTAGTGGAAGTCATAGTTTAAGAGTTCGCTTAAAAATTTTGATATCAGTGGCTAATTAGTTTTCTTAACTCTTCTTGGATTTTTGAGAGTTGTTGAACTATAGAATGGTAGTTTGTTTTGGTTTCCTCTTCAAAGCGTTTCTCTTGTTTACTCCATGTGCTTTTCTAATAAATTCTACTAACAAAAGAAGTCTGAATCAATCTTTTTTTTTTCATTTTTTTTTTCCATGTGTTGGACCTTGTTAATAGATGAGTGAGCCATTGCTATGCAAGAGTATGTGGGAATGATATTTGTTAAATCACGACTTATCCCACAAGCTTAAGCTAATAGGAAAAAGTGAATTTAATTAATTAACATTTTAACAATATTGATTTTTTATATTCAGACCAGCTACTTTCCTTAATTGTTATGTTTGCTCAAAATTTCTTGTTAAGTTTTATGATATTATTCAACTGTCTGGGTTACCATATCATTTTATTTTGTGAGTAGCAACTCTCTTGTGCAGACACGCATGCACACATAAGTGCCTTTCATCCTTGATGAAGTGTGTTTTATTTTTCTCTATATTTTTAGAGGCATTTGCCGCACTTAAAATAGCTGAGGAGAAGTTTTTGTCTTTATCAAGATCACGAATCTTGCTACTAAAGTTGCAACTGCTCCATGAGCATACTTTACATCGGTAAGTTTACTGTGTGCATTGTTTTCATGATTTTCTAATTTATATGCTGTGTACTTGCTGTCCACATTAATAGTGACCTTGGATATAAATTCAATATTGCACTATTATACAGAGGGCATCTGAAGCTGGCACAGAAAGTATGTGATGAACTTGGAGTTTTAGCATCATCTGTCCCTGGTGTGGATATGGAGCTGAAGACAGAAGCAAGCCTTCGCCATGTTCGTACATTGCTTGCTGCAAACCAGTTCAGTGAGGTTTGTTATTTCAATATACCTTACTTATTTGCTTAAGCTAGTTTGCTCCATCTGCCAATTGTGTAGGTGAGCTTCTTTATATCTTGCAATCTATAAGAACTTTTGCTGTGGCTTGTGTTATAAATGAGGAATGAATGTCCGTACCTGCATAGATTCTAAACATCAATCCAGTAGGGACAGCATGGAAAGGATAGACGTTATGTATATTGCAAAATAAAAATTAGTAATAACCTCAGCATATATACTAAATAGTATAATGCAAGTATTCCTATGTATGATAGTTTGTGGTATGTATTAAAAATAATATTAAAACACAGATATTGGTGGGAGTTTCTGGCTATTAGTCAGTTAAGTTGTCAAGAGGAGCTGAGACAAGCTATTGTATTGTCAAATTAGTGCCTGGTTTGTTGAAATACTATATTGCATAGTCTGGCATCAAGATGAATAATCCTGAAATTGACTGTAGTTATTCTAGAGGTATGGGGTTCAATTACTTGTTTTTGTTTCCTAAGTTTGCATATCTGTTTTAATACAATGTTATTTGCAGGCAGCAGCAGTCGCACACTCCCTCTTTTGCATGTGTTACCAATTTAATCTGCAGGTTGAGAATGCCACTGTTCTTCTTTTGCTTGCTGAAATCCATAAGGTATAGCACATTTGACCATATGCCTGGTGATTAAGATATATTCTTTTTGGTTTCAAGGTGTTCTCACTTTCACACGTGCAAAAGACTAAAAGCATGACCAATTACTTCAGTGTATTGTACAGGTAGGCCTAACCTAAAATAAAATGTTGATTCTATTATAATAAAAATTAACAGGAAAAAGAAAACTTGCCCTAAGAAGAGGCCGCCTTATGTTTGTCAATGAGACCCTCCCACCAACATAATTTCTGTGGAAGTATAATCTTTTCATAAATAAGAGCCATAGGTGCTTTTTTCCATTTTGGTTAAATCCTTATGTTCATGACTATTGGTGTCGTGGTCCACTGTTTCTATGTTGTTGGATATAATTTATATTGCATTAACAGATCTTAAATAAATTGATTAATCACCACCTTAACTTCTCTCCTCTAAGCCTTGTGGCTTTGGAGTTATTTGTCAACCTTATATTTTGCTTTGAGTTTTCTCATCTAATTCTATATATATTCAAGTGCTCTAAGGGTAAAACTTAATTTCTTTTTGTCAGCGATCAGGAAATGCTGTTTTAGGTCTACCATATGCATTGGCAAGCCTCTCGTTTTGCCAGTCATTTAATTTAGATCTCCTCAAAGCATCAGCCACTCTTACATTGGCTGAGTTGTGGCTTTCACTTGGATCAAACCACGCAAAAAGAGCTCTAAGCCTTGTACACGGGGCTTTTCCTATGATTCTTGGTCATGGAGGTTTGGAGCTCCGTGCTCGGGCTTATATTGCAGAAGCAAAATGCTACCTGTCTGATCCAAGCTTTTCAGGTATTTTAGGTCTTTCTGTTTTTCATTTAAAATATCAAAAGTGTCAGCACTTTTCCACTCTTTTTCATGAATAGTGGTGAGCTATTAACATTTTTTTTTTCCAACATTAAAAGAAAATAAAACTACAATTGGAAGGGTGGGGAACTCCAACGAGCACCCCAAAATAGTCGTTAAAGTTTAAGAAATTAAAACTGAAATAAAAATGGGAAATCGATCCAAATATATCTGATCTCATAATTCCTTAACCAAAAAGCCGAGAAGGCTGCCTTGATGGCGGTATGTGATACAGTCCGATGGAAGAACTGCTGAAAATAAGGTTGCTCTGATAATGACTGCGTTGAGGTGGTCGATAAAGATCACTTTTCCCACATCCTTGGACAAAAGAGGATGCTCCGCAATAGCTCTAGAAGAAAGAGAAAATCATTCTCTTTTTATCAAGGAAGGAGGTGAGAATGGGCTCTCCATGGGAAGAACTAGATCTGGACACCATCGGATGGGGCAGCGCATGGGCCTTGTGCTGCTGGAGAGGCTGAATGGCAGGCAGCACGTGGTGTATCAGTGGTGGGGTGGCTAGTGGAGGGGCGCATGTACGGCAAAGATGGGTGGATAGTTGTAGATCTAAGGAGGGGAGGGAGGGAGAAGAAGGATCTGATGCTGCCAAGGGGGCGGCACGGCATGTGGGCCATGCGTGCTGGTGAAGGGCTGGATGATGCTGGGAGGGGGGGGGAAAGAGTGGGTCAAGGGTTGGGGATACAAGGGGGTGCATGCTTGGCGGATAACGGGAGGCCAGTAGATCTGGCTTCCAAGCTACCACAAAAGAAGAGGAAAAAAAAAAGGTGAAAAGAACTGTAGGGTAAAATTAGGGTTGGGGGGGGGGGGGGGGTTAAGAGAAAAGAGGAGGGAGGTAACCGTGAGATTTGAAGTGTTGTGATAAAATATGTGAAGGCATTAGTTGATTAATTTTTTTGGCTCTGTGAGTTAGATATAGGACTTTATCCTCATTGTTTAGTTGTTACCAATATGATATTCCTACATAATATTATTAAGCTTTACATACTAAAATAGTTTGGTGTATTATTTTTTTTTTTGATAAGTAAGATCAAATATATTATAAAAAGCGTAAGGCGCCCCTACGTCACAGGGAGATACACAAGGACCACCAAAGAAAAAAGAAAAACCCAAACATGAAGAACCCAAAACACCTGTAAAGAAACCCACCACTACAAAGCAACCCTAAACCCGCATACACATCTTATTTTTTCCCGGCTAGACCCAAAGCTTCCACACATCAAAATTGAGAGAGCATTCCAAATTTTTCAGCTCCCTCCACCCCTTCGGTTTCAAACAGAACCCCCATCCACTCGATGCTGACCCTCTTCAATTTCACTCATCAGATCCAAAAACTTTTTTTTAATGTCCCCAAAAGAAATCCCTAGAGCTTGAGCGATCTCCAACGAGCTAACCACTGCCTCAGAGTATCCATTAATCAAATCACTCTTCTCTGAAGAAACCCCAACCTCCGAGATGGTCTTCGGAAAGCAAGAGCGCTGCTGGAGAAAGCCCCGCTTAAGGAGACCCCTCGCCGGAGGAGATTGAGCAGAGGGCTTGACAGTCGAAGAACCATCTGTGGAAGCCCGGAAAGAACCCTCCATCTTGGACCCCGCCAAGCCAACGGGCTCAAACGCTGCAAACAACCCAGATACCCCACCAGAGATTGAAGACCGACTACCTACCAACGGGGCGGCGGCAGGCGCGAGCCACCACCGAGAAGACGAATGTTTTGGCCTCCACAAAGAATCGGTCTCCATCTCCAAACACAGTCTTGGCCCCTGGACGGGCACCCACCAGCCGAGCCTCGCGTCCCCCTCACATCGTCGCCGGACCAGACAACCCAAGCTTTCTACAGAACCACAACCCCTCCGACGACCAACCTCAACCTGAAACCGCACCAGTCGGAAAGACCCCTGGTCCCAGAGCCAAACCAGTACGACCACGTAATGTGACGCGCCCACACGCGCCTCCACCAGAGAGAGAGAGAGAGAGAGAGAGAGAGAGAGGGAGAGAGCGTTTAAGGAGAAGCTGTTTTTTATAAAACTTCGCCTTTTGGTGTTATTATATACTATGTTGTAGCTTAACATATTTTCAAAATACTGGTGATGATGCTATTCAAGTTTGGTGTTTTGCTATCTAAATGCATATGTAAGGTCAAGTTACTAAGGCCATCACCACTCTTTTCATAGAGAAGGGTTTTTGATGGTATATATTTCAGGATTCGTTAAGTAAAAATGGCATATTCCATTGTAGAAAATGGTTGATGCTTGGTCAGTATTCTTGTTTGTAGGGTGTCATCGTTGCCTATGAATTACCTAGGCCTTGTGTTGGGGGCTTTGTTTAAGGCAAAATCCATTTGGTATGGTATTATTGAAAAAATGGATGATTATCAGATTGAAAGTGGCTTTATTTGTCAGAGAGGGAGGATCACATTAATTAAAAGCATTCTGTCCAATTTGCCACCTATTTACTGCCCCTTTTCCCCATCCTAGCTGGAGTAGCTAACTGAATTGATTTAGGGGTGATGGGGGGATTCTTCTAGATTCGTGAGATTTAAGGTAAAAGATGGGTCTAAAATTCGGTTTTGGTATGACATATGGTGTAGAGAAAAGACCTTGAAGGAAGTTTTCCTTGTGTTGTTGAGTATTGCCCGTTTTAAGGAGGCCTTGGTGGCAAACCATTTGTTGTTTTCAAACGACACTGGCCAGTGGTACCTTCATCAGTTCCGTGCTTGATTGGGAGATGGAGATGATCAACTGTTTCTTCAATCTCTTGGACTCTTTGAATAATTTAAGAAAAAGGCATGTCATGGTAATAGAATAGTGTTGCATGTGCACGAAGAGTGAAGAATCAATCGATTATCTTCTACTTCATTGCAAAGTTACTAGAGACTTGTGGGAATTAGTTTTCCGTCTTTTTGAGATAGAATGGGTATTGCTCTTTTGGGTGGCAGAATTATTGGCCAGTTGGATAGGCTAGTTTGGTAATCACTGTAATTTAGAAGCGTGGAGGATGGCTCCCTATTGTGTGATGTGGTGTATTTTGAGAGAACACAATTCTAGAAACTTTAAAGATTGTGAGAGAATGCTAGTAAAATTAAAAGATATATTGTTCAAAACGCTTTACGGGTGGATGACTTCTACCAATTGTGCACGCTTTTCTAACTTGCTAGAATTTCTGGAACTGTGTTCTTCTTCTCTTTAAGTGGGTGTTTCTCTTATATATTTTCTGTGTATTTGGGTTATATTCTTTTGTGCTTTTAATAAGATTGATTTAATTACAAAAAAGAAAAAAAAAGAAAAAGAAAAAGAAAAAAAGAATGTGCATACCGCGGTCTAGTTAGGTCAATGGCGAATTTTTTCTATTTGATACTAGGCCCTTGCCGATGAAATCTTGACTTATTGAAATTTATGGGACCATAATATAGTCGATGCTTTTTTTTTTCCTCGCCCAACCAAATTGACAACATCTCTAGTTCAGGTTTTTGGGGCTGTGGAAGTACCAAAGAATCTTGGTTTCACGAACAATAGATACGCATATGAAATATTTGTTGCCATGTTCTGGGGCTTCCCTAAATAAAATTTTTTGGATTGTTACTCTGCTATCTGGTTTCGTCAGCGGTTAACATTTTGTATTTACTACTAGACTTTTTAACTATTGCGGATGGTGAGGACTGAAACATATTTCAAGATATATGTCCGTTGAGGATTTTTCCAACTTAATAGTGCTGAATGAATTTGTCTGGGATCTTCAGTTATATAGTTTACAATGTTAGTTATAATACTCAGGGGCAATACTAGCAACTTCTGCGAAGGTTTTATTTTGTCATTGTAAAGAAAATTATTTATGATTTGGTGAAGAGGATGCTACTTTGTTTCAGACCCATATGAATGTGTGGTGCTTGTCTGGTGCAGCTATTGAAGGTGTACATAACATAATGCTTCTGTGGATGCAGTTGGTTTGGTGTCATTTTGAATTCATTATGGATTCCTACTTTATGTTTTCCCGTATTTTGTTTTTGATATTTTTGGTTAAGTAAGCTATATTTGGAAGTATTATTAGCACAGTTACAATTCCT
>FXXK01002439.1:12321-33354 GCA_900184695.1 Betula pendula | reverse complement strand
AGGAAATAAACACCGATCGTTTTTTTGAAAGTTTTTAATTTTTTTTTTTTTAACTAAACTCAACCTGAGTTGAGTTGAGTTTCCCATCCAGCTGTCAAAAGCCGGATGGGAAACAGACATTTAATCTGTCCGTAGAATTACTCTAACCAATAGTATTTGTTTTACTTTGTACGAAACAGATGCAGATTTGTGTAAAGGCTCTCACTGGCATGGTTGATCTTCACCGGTAAGAAACTTGAGGACGGTTGCACTTTAGTTGACTCAACAAAAACCATGTCTCTGAGAGAAGTTCATGAATGGCAACAGAGAGAAGTTCAACGCCTATAGATCGATCTTGACGTCAGAGTTTACGGTGTGTTTTTCTGTTAGTAGAAAATAAAAAATCACGTGAGAAAAGCATATGCGGACAGATGTCAATTATAGAAATTGGATTAGAGGAAATTTCCTCCGGACCGGTTAGTAGGAAATTTTCGTCCATCAATCAACACCACACCATTCCTCAATTCTCCATCCTCTAGATTCTTCTCTGCGCCTCCATACGCAGAACAAACACAAAAATTCCACAAACCATCAATAGTTCAAAAAATTAAAGAAGAGGTAAAGAAGACAGGGGTGAACCAAGAAGAAAGATCAGGAAGAAGAAGTAGCAGAATGAGGAGAAAGATGAGTAGGGGCTAGAGTCTAAAAGATAAAAAACTAAGCTTATAGAATCTTTTTTTTTTCAAAATATTTGGAGGGGCGGGCGCCCTTATGTAACTACGACATTGAATAAATAAGTGTGAAGAGTAGCATTATTATAACAATAATGATTCTGATCATTCCCAAAAGGGATATGAAATTGATCATAAACCTAAGAAAAAAAAATCTCTTTTAAAAAAATTTATTCAATGAAGGATAATGAAAATAACACTAAAATGCTTTAATAATGCTTACAAATTCTAATTCTAAGTTTATAGAAATTCTAACAAATTAAAACAAAGATAACTAATCCTTAAGGGATAAGAACTCTTAATTATTATAAACAAAGACGTCCAATCTTAACAAATAAGATTCGTAATGAATTTATTTCACAAGAAATACCCTTAAGAAAAATAGTAAACTTAAACCAAATTATGAAAAGTAGTTTTATTTTTTGTCTAATCAGTCCCCCCCTCCCCTTTAAGCAAAACTCATCTTCCAATTGGCTTAGGTGCAGTAACATATGTGTTGTAATTTTTTCATAGTCTAGAAATTTTTATTTTGGCTAATATTGAAAAACTGTAATTTTTGGGAAAAATTATATTTAACCCTTAGGTTTTTATTTGGTTTAAATTTAGTTATTGTGTTTTCAATTTCAAGAATACGATCTTTTGGTTTTACCCAAATTTAAAATAGGTCATTCTATCACTTTACCGTCAAAGTATTTGTCATATCCCACATATGTCTCTTTTAATACGTCACCTCACTTGGACTCACTCTGTCGCTTCAAAAGTATACTGCATAGAACGAAGAAGAACGGACAACATAGAAGATAAAGAAAAAGTCTCTTTATTTTTCTTTTTTCTTTTTCTCCAAAAGAGTCTTATTTTTCAAGTTTTAGGTAAAAAAAAAAAATTAACTTGTATGAATGACATGTCATTCATAGATTTTTTTTTTAAATTTTTTAATTTTTATTTTTATTTTTTATGAATGACTTGTATATGCAGACATGGCATTGCATTGGAGTGCGGCTGCTTACATGAGCGTTCACATGTCAAACTGAGATATACGTAACATATAACAAATTGTTAACTTTGAAGTAAAGTAATAGAGGAATCTATTTTAAATTTAGACAAAATTTAAAGATCATATACTTAAAACTAAAAACTAAATGATTAAATTCAAATAAGATAAAAACTGAATGGTTAAATATAATTTTTCGTAGTTTGTTTATAGCACCTAAGCCAAACCTCTCGTCCTTTGGTTTTGATTGAGAAAAAAAATCTCCCGATCTTATAGATGATACTTCAACCATTGATTTCAAGTCTTGTTGGATTCCATCCCATCTTCTTTCTTCACCAGGGCTTCATCTTCTTGTGTCTAATTATAAAGTTTTTATTAGTCTCCCGTAACTTATTACGATCACAAACTGACAAGATATTTTGGGCGAAATCAAAGCACATGCAGGTTGAATTTTTTCTGAAACCAGCGTCCAAAAACTTCCCCTTCATATGGAGGAAAATTAACGACTAGGATTAGACCCCTTTCTGGAAACTTTGAATCAAAGATGACTTTGTAAAACTTCTATTGGCTGTGTTTGTCAAAGGATCAGACTGATTTTTGTTAAACCAAAAAAAAAAAAAAATTACTTCAAAATATTACAACTTTTTATATTCTATCAATCATTTTTAACAAAATTTTTTTTTTCATTTTTTATATCATATCAAACATTTTTTTATTACTATACAAATAAAAAACTCACTAAAAAAACAAAAAAATTTTACTTTTCCATACAAAAAATTTACAATATTTTTTCTACTTTATATCATACTAGTCACTTCTTATTACTATTCAAACCCCAAACTCCAACCCAACCCTTTGCCAAACATACCCTTAATACCAAAACCACAAACTTTCAACTAATCTCCAAGGTTGACAACTGACAAGTGTACAACGTACCGAAGCCACTGTCTCTGCAAACTTTGAATTAAAGATGGCATGTAAGAGTAAAATTACCACTCGATCAAAATTTAATAGTAGTCTGCCACAAATTTAATGGTGATTTTAAAAGTCATGTTAATTTTGAAATGACACAAGAAAGGCATGGGTCTTCCTTCTAGTATTACTCGACTTGTAAACGTGAAAAGACTCATTAAAATGACCTATTCAAATATCTTGTTTAAATTTTTGACATAACTCGTGAACTCGACATGAATTTAATATGAAATTAACGAATTAAGATTAAAGGGTTGACATGTTTAATTAAATAGATCAAATTAAAATTGAAATATATAATTTTATACTCCTATCTTAACACACGAACATAAATTGCACCGCCGAACACTTAGGAGGCCATACATTAAGAAAAATGTCATTGAAAACACATTGAAGATATTCCTTTCAGAATAATGATAATTAGAAGATTGCGAGAACTTTCATGAAAAGTATGAAGAAAAGATCGATAGAGCCAAATTTTCCTGTTCCTTGTGGTCACAATAAGCATGGAGAAACACTTTCTAATTGTAATTAATGAGAGCGATGACATCCTGAACCGGTTAAAGGAAGAGGTTAAAAAGCATTCTTAATCCACAGTTTAGTCGACCTCCTGTCTCTTTGGAGAAAGTCGTTGCGTCCCTAGACTAATGCGAGAATGGCTCGTGTTAAGCTTTAGAATCCAAAAGACTACTTTTCAGCCACAATCCTACGACAGTCTACTCCCTTTGATTAGGAAGAAAATTTCAGCAAACGGCTTCCACGATTTGAGATATTTAAACAAATAAACGCCTTGTGTTTACAGTCCCAAAAAAAAAGAAACAAAAAAAAAAAAAGCCTTCTAATTGTTTACAAAAAGCAGGCTTGTTCCCTCTTTTACCCAATGGCTACATTTCTTAGATCACTTCATTTTCTGATACTTCTCTATGTTTCCTATATTCTCTTGTCCCTTGCTCAAGATGAAAACGGCTTCATCTACAATGGGTTCTGTGATCAAGCCAATCTGCGTCTTGATGGAATCACAGAAATCCACCCCAATGGTCTATTGCAGCTAACAAACATTTCATACCGACAAACTGGTCGTGCCTTCTACCAATTTCCTATAAAATTTAACACAAGTACTTCTCTTTCATTTTTTACAAACTTTTTGTTTGCCATGGTTCCTCAAGTGCAAAATTTCGGTGGTCATGGCATTGCCTTCACCATTAGTCCCTCGAGGGACTTCACCCAGGCTAGAGCAAATCAGTATCTGGGACTCTTCAATTCTTCAAATAACGGCCTTCCTACAGACCACATCTTGGCCATCGAGCTCGATACTGCTCAAAACCCTGAATTTGGAGATATTGATCAAAACCATGTGGGAATCGATGTGAAAGGCTTGAAATCAGTTGAATCAGCTCCTGCAACGTATTTTCCCGATAAAGAAGGGAAGAATATAAGCTTAGAGCTCACGAGTGGGAATCCAATGCATCTTTGGATAGACTATGATGAAGCAGAGAAGTTACTGAATGTAACACTTGCCCCAACAAGAATCCCAAAACCAAACCGGCCTCTCTTGTCAACACCCATCAACCTGTCTCAAATTCTCTTGGAATTCATGTATGTTGGTTTCTCTTCATCCACAGGTACACTTGCAAGTTATCACTACAATATTCTTGGATGGTGCTTTAATAAAAGTGGACCAGCACAAAGCCTTGATGTTTCAAGCCTTCCTCCACTTCCCCGACATGGGAAAAGAGCGAAACGAAGCCTAACGGCCATGATCACTTCTCTCTTAGTAGTAGCACTTGTACTAATAACAGTCACTGGAGCTGCTTACATTTTGAGGAGGAAGAAATATGAAGAAATACGAGAAGATTGGGAAGACGAGTATGGTCCCCACCGGTTCAGCTATAAGAATCTCCACAAAGTAACCAAAGGTTTCAAAGACACAGAGCTTCTTGGAGAAGGAGGTTTTGGAAAGGTTTATAGAGGAATGCTTCCTTCATCTAATGTGCAAATTGCAGTTAAGAGAGTCTCTCATAATTCGAAACAAGGGATGAAGGAATTTGTGGCTGAGATCGTTAGCATGGGAAGGCTGAGGCATAGGAATTTGGTGCAGCTCCTGGGCTATTGCCAACGCAGGGGAGAACTCATGTTGGTCTACGATTATATGCCCAACAGAAGCCTTGACAAGTTCTTATATAGCAATGAAAATCCAAACCTTAACTGGCTTCAACGATTTCGAATAATTAGAGGAGTAGCAACTGGCCTTTTTTATCTCCATGAAGAGTGGGAACAGATTGTTCTACACCGAGATGTAAAAGCAAGCAATGTTCTATTGGATGCTGAATTAAATGGAAGGTTAGGAGATTTTGGGCTTGCGAGATTATACGACCATGGCAGCAATCCTCAAACCACCCATGTGGTTGGGACTGTGGGTTATTTGGCTCCGGAGCTTACTAGAACAGGAAGGGCAACCACTTGTAGTGATGTGTTTGCTTTTAGGGCTTTCATGCTCGAGGTAGCTTGTGGAAGGAGGCCGATAGAGCTACAACCTGAAGGGGTGATTTTGGTTGATTGGGTATCTGAGTGCTGGAGAAGAGGAGCTATCCTTGATACTAGCGATCCTAGATTGGAAGGGAATTATGTGGTGGAGGAAATGGTATTGGTTTTGAAAATAGGCCTATTTTGCTCACATGCAATGCCAGCAGCTAGGCCTTGCATGAGGCAAGTGATGCAGTTGTTGGATGGTGATGCTGATCTGCCGGAATTACCACATGACAATGCTTTTGGTGCATTTAAAAGTTATGAATCATCTGATTTCATAATGTCATTTCCTTCGACCCACGCTTCTGCTCCTTCCATGTCTACATATGATGTAATAGTTTCTTTCACTCAATCTAGACTCTAAAAATGATATTAGTTAGCAATCACTTAAGCTTTACATAGTACAATAAAATCAATTCAGTTGTTATTTACAAGCTTTATAGATCGTTATTTGAGTAGTGTTTGGAGAAACCATATTTCATGATCTAGTGTTCCTATGTTGTAATTTCTATCTTATTTTAACTAGCATAAAACCCGCGCATAGCGCGGGTTTTTTTCATAATGGACAGCAGTCATGTAGTTGTACATAATGGACAACAACATGACTCAACTTGTAGCCATTTTTTTTTTAATGAGATTTCTACCCTCTCGCAATTTCACAATATATCTGACAGCGTAGTTGATGCGTGGTTAATCTACACCGCAACAACTAGTTGAGCTGAACAGTTATGAGTCTTTCAAAATTTGACCACATTATACGTCCATGTCTGGTCATAAATAGTATATAGTACGAGCGGTCACCTACGAAAAACAATTTAGGCTTATACCTGATCAGTAATCAATTAGAAACTATCCATGAGCTAACTGACACCTTGTACTGTTACATAATTGTTGGATTATGTTGGCGTTTGATTTTTTATTCCAACAGAGACAATATATTACCTTTTTTTTTTCTTTTCCTGAAATGGGTACACAGCCATTATGCAAAAGGGAGTAACAAAAAGTGTTCATACACAAGCATGCCCATCCTACTTAAATGACTTTAGTCCAAACTCCGGGTTCCTACATTATTATGTCTTCTTCTTTCCATTAATGCAAAAGAGGGCATTACAATTCTTTGTACCCGCAGGCAGGTAAAATAGCATTAAGTTTCTCATCATCCAAACAGTAACTATACATTTTGCATTTATGCCCACCTCAACCCCATGTCTTTAGAGTCAAGATACTGATCATTTCATTTCAAGGGAAATGCTTTATATTTTGTTTCATTATTTAAAATTTTGTAAATGGTTTAATACAACGGGTTATATGCTAGTTGTACATAAGGGACAATAGTCGAGTAGTCCAACACCCGCATACCTATGGGTGGCAGCTTGTAAGTCATTTTGTTGGTAGAAAACACAATGATCCAGTTAAAATCCAAGACTCATTGAGTGAAAATAAGGAAATTAATCAAATTCATCAAGCATTTGACATATTCAAACACGACATAAATCATCAAGATTCCAATTTAACAAAAACACATAAAATTCATCAATTAAACATAAATAAACATACAATTGTCTACTTCCAACAACCCGTCCGTTTGTACAAAATCAAATCTATGCCGCCAACCGGATCATCCAATCTCATCAATGAAATATCTATTCGTCTAAAGTGACACTACCAATTGCAAAAATTCAAGAAAAATAGAAGCCTCATACAGATAATTTTCTAAGAAATAAAAAACTGACAGTGAAAAATGGACAACAAAATTAAGGTTATTAACGTGTTCGCTGAACATGAAACCATACCTGAGAGTGAGAGAGTGAGAGAGTGAGAGGGATTTGAGAAAAGGGTGAGAAAGTTTTTTACCTGCAATCTTTGAATCCTTCTTGAGCTCCAATTCTTTCTTGGTGAATTGATCATCAATTGCTACTAAGGCTGCTGTTGTGGCTATTATAGATGGCCGATGATTCATTAAATTGATCTCTACATCAAAGAATTCAACTTCATAAGAAAACTGACGCAGCAGGGAAGGGGTTTGCACAACAAACCAAGAACTCACACAAGAAACTTGTAACACACACACACTGCAGCTATGGCGTCTCACCAAGCTAAGAGATGTCTCATCTCAAATCATATATGAAAACTATTATCTTATTGCATAACTTTTCAGGCTACATGATACCACTTAAATAGGTTTACGTATGAAACCCTATTTCATGAAATCCTACCCTAAACTGACTGGGTTTGGGCCAAAACTATTATTGATTGACAGACCCTAATTGACTGACTTGGGCTCAGCCCATTATTGGATTAAAAACAGATTGCTATAGTCTTAACACAAAAAAAAAAAAAATCACAAGACATGCGTGGACTCCGTCAATTCCCTCCCGTAGGAAAAGCATTTGATTCCAATGAATTTTGGGCTTGGTAGAACTCATAGAGGTCGGGGTTTAGGTTCTGGACCTCCTCAGTTTGGAGCCAACAGCAATGTACATTGGCCGATTCTTCCACTTGACAAGGAATTTCTGATAGCCACCTCTCCAGGTGGAGACAATCCGGTCGTCAAGAATTGACTCAATATTGTCCTGGGGCTTAACAGTAGCAGGAGCTAGGAATGTAGGTGGACTAGGTGGGATATCATCCACGTGACCTAGGTAAGGAGTGATGTCTTCCACATTAAATATAGGGCTGTAGGTGACGTCAGGTGGTAGGTCAAGGAGATAAGCGTTGGGTCCTAAACGCTTGCTGATTTTAAAAGGCCCAGCCTTGCGAGGATGGAGCTTGTGAACAGAGCCCTTTGAAAAAGGCTCAGGACAGAGGTGAATAAGAACAAGGTCCGGTCCCCAGGTTGAAATTCAACATGACGTTTATGACTATCAGCCCTTTGCTTATAGCTAGCGTTGTGGAGAGCTATCTGCCGCCTAACGTCGGCGTGAATGGATTGAAGGTGTGCCACGAAGTCTTCCGTGCCGGCACAGACTCGTGATGGGAGAGGCAGGGATAAAAGATCAACATGGTCCGTGGCTTCATGCCGGTGACAACCTCGAAAGGTGAACGCCCCGTACTACGATTGACTGAATTGTTATAGGCAAACTCCACTTAAGGAAGGAGAATATCCCACTTAGGAGTATGGTCTTGGACGAGACAGTGCAATAAGTTTCTCAAGCTACGATTGACAACCTCTGTCTGTTCGTCCATTCGAGGGTGGAACGCGCTTGAGAATTTAAGTTGAATGCCTAGCTTAACCCATAAAGTCTTCCAAAAATAACTCATAAACTTTACATCTCAATCCAGAGACCATGGAGGCCACTATCTCAGAGAAGAAAAGAGACGCAATGCGTGACGCATCATAGGTACGAGAACAGGGCAGGAAGTGTGCCATCTTAGAGAAACGGTCAACAACCACAAATATGGATTCATGCCCACGAACCGTGCGGGGAAGGCCAAGAACAAAATTCATGCTTGCATCTTCCCATGGGCCATCAGGTACGGGAAGAGGGCTGTACAATCCAGTATTCTGTTAGTGTCCCTTAGCTAACTGGCACACGCGACATCGTTGCACTACTATAGAAACATCACGTTTCAGCTTTGGCTAAAAGAACCTATCCTCCACTAGATGTATAGTCTTATCCCTACCAAAATGGCCTGCTAGCCCACCAGAATGAAGCTCAATGATCACAAACTCTCACATAGATGTGTTGGGCAAACATAAATGGCTGTCATAGAAAAGGTACTCATTCATGAGGGTGTATTTGGAAGGAGCTGGCGAAGATCCTGTGGAGAGATGGGTATACACAGTGCCAAAATCAGAGTCAATTGAGTATTGTTGCTTAAGCTCTTCGAAACCCATGACTTCTGTTGCCATGGAAGTAAGTAAGTGGGTCTTCCTGCTAAGGGCATCTACAACCCGGTTTTCAATACCCGCCTTGTGTTTGAGCACAAAGAAATTGCTGCATGAAATCAACCCATTGTGCGTGACATGCATTGAGTTTCTTCTGAGAATTTATGTGACGCAGTGAATCATGATCAGTGTAGAGCATAAATTCCCTATGGATGAGGTAATGGCGCCAATATTTGAGGGATTGGATGATGGCATAAAGTTTCAGGTCATACGTTGAATAGCGCAGTCGGGTGTCATCGAGTTTTTCACTGTAGAATGCTATAGGATGGCCTTGTTGGCTGAGAACATCCCCAATGCCGACATGGGAAGCATCACACGCGACCTCGAATGGTTGCTCAAAGTCTGGTAGGCACAACACTGGTGCCTCCGTTAGCTTGAGTTTGATGCTCTCAAAAGCTTGTTGAGTTGCTGGGGTCCATAGGAAAGGTCCATTCTTTGTACACTCAATGAGCGGGGCCATGATAGAGCTGAAATTCTTGATGAACCATCTGTAAAACGAGGCCAGGCCATGGAAACTACGGACCTCATGCACATTAGCTGGTGTGGGCCAGTCAGTGACGGCTTGGACCTTGGAAGAATCAGCTGAAATGCCCTGCGCTGACACTATAAACCCAAGAAATACAATAGAGTTTCATGCAAAAGAGCATTTTTTAAGGTGTATAAAAAATTGTTCAAACCGTAATGTATGCAACACTTGCTGGAGGTGTTCCAAGTGTTCCGCGTAACTCCGGCTGTATATGAGTATGTCATCGAAATTCACGACCACGAATTTGCCAATAAAGGGCTTGAGTGTTTGATTCATCACACGCATGAATGTGCTTGGCACATTGGTGAGGCCAAACGGCATGACAAGCCACTCAAAGAGGCCTTCTTGTGTGTTGAAGGCTGTTTTCCATTCGTCCCCAGGTTTGATTCGGATTTGGTGATAGCCACTACAGAGGTCTATCTTAGAGAAGACCGTTGATCCATGCAGTTCATCGAGCATGTCATCAAGCCGGGGAATGGGGAATTGGTATTTAATTGTGATCTTGTTGATAGCTCGACTATCAATGCACATACACCAACTACCGTCTTTCTTCGGAGTGAGAAATGCTGGAACGGCACAAGGGCTGAGGCTCTCCCTAATGAACCCCTTGTCTAAAAGGTCTTGAACTTGCCTCTGCAACTCTTGGTTCTCTTCAGGGCTCATTCAATATGTGGGAAGATTCGGAAGAGATGTGCCTGGGACCAAGCCAATGGCGTGTTGTATGTCCCGCATTAGCGGTAAAGAGCTCAGTAGTTCCTCTGGTATTATGTCCGAAAATTCCTCTAGGAGCTTAGGTACTCCTTCGGGCTAAGCAGTAGCTTTGCTGACCCTGAGTGGGCTTGGAAATCAACATGAAAATGTAACCTCCTTCACGGCAAGCTTCAGTGAACCCCCTCATCGTGAGTATTCGGTTCTCTTTTTGTTGTTGTTCAAACTCTTGAATCTGCATGGGCTAGAGCACAATTTTTCTGCCATTGAACAAGAATGCATACGTGTTTGCATAACCATTATACTTCACCTTTCGGTCATAGAGCCACAACGTCTGAGTAGGACGTGGCAAGCTTTCATTGGAATCACGTCGCAGCATACAACATCTTCATAGTGTGGTTCCAATGAAAAGGAAACTAAGCACCTTTGCCACACTGGAATGGAAGTATCGTCAACCCAGCTCAACTTGTAGGGCCTAGGGTGTGCCTCTAGTGGTAGTTGTAGCTTGCACACCACCTCCTGCGATATGACATTCATTCCACTACCGTTATCTATGATGAGATTTAGGGCCTTACCTTTGTGTTCGACCCGAGTATGAAAAATGTTGCTCCATAGCCAATCCTCTTGTTCATGCTCTTCTTTCCGGTGGCCTGCCAAAATCCGCCGAATTACACATACGGGTAAGTTGGATCCTTCCAGCACTTCTTCTGGTATTCCCTCTTCACTGTCATTGGATTCTGGTGAAGGGACATCATTACCAGCATAGTCTGCTTTGTGAGTAGTATCCCCGCACACCGATGTAAGCTTCTGGTCTTGGGTTGGGTAGACAACAGCAAAGTGACCTCGTCCACCACACTTGAAGCACTCCCCCTTTCCTTTGTCATATCTGCTGCCCATTACAGCCTTCCCTTTTTTGTCTTCTCAATCAGGTTCGCCATGTTCCTGATTAGCTGCTGGGCGTGAGGTGTAATGATCTGATCCCCCAAATGCATTGTGGTTGGTCAATGTAGTGTTACCTCGTGGAGCCATGTTATTCCAAGTCTACACGGACCTCCTTGCTGGACTCCCACGAGTTGGTTGCTCCAAGCGCAGTTGATGTGGATTTTACGGATCAATTATAAATTTATACCACTCGCAATAGAACGAATCCTTATAGGATAGGGCTATGTGGAGGGTGTCGAACCTCAAGGACTGTTTCTTTGTTCGGATGTTTATCAAATATTTAAAACCTCCTCTAATTTAACTCAGAAAAATATTTGATTGTTTTGAAAACTAAATTGAAGCTTAAACACGTAATGAAATATAAGGAAAGAAACATAGGAATATGACTTCACCGCAAACCTCATACCAATGGCAGATTGTATTCATATGGGATTCTCACTACGTGTGTGATATGATGTGCCTAATGGGTGTCAACCATATGACAACATCGACAAGAAAACACTTTAATTAGGAGGTGATGATAACCCATCTTCGGTTGGCACGGATCGTCCACCTAAATACTAGTTGTGGTACGATCCGTCTTCCCTAGGTATGGTCTATAAAACCTTCTAATGAGCATACACATTATCAAGAAATGAGTATAACCCATCTTCGGTTGGCATGATCCGTCTACCTACATTACACTAATCTAAGATGTAGTACGGATCATCTTCCCTAGGCATGGCCTATCTAATCCCTTGATTTTATGTCAAACAATATCATTGCATAGCTATCATTCCTATAATCACAGAAAATAGAAATGTCGATTTCATTCAAGAAAAATAAACTTCTTATAGACAAGATAGAGTTTTTATCAAGAACAAGTATGAGCATTGAATCGATTACAAATGTTTTGTAAAACTCTAAGCTATGCAATCATCACTCATATATTGAAATTCCCAAAATGAAATACAATCAAACCATGGATTTGGAAAGGGCTACATCAATTCCTATGAATAAGAAATTAGCTACTCATGGAGGATATGGAATTCTCTATTGCATTAGAGAAATCCATTCCTTGAATGTTGTGAGCTGCTGGACGAAATTCCCCAAAACCAAGAACCCTAATTCGTGCTTGCTACTCAGAAAATCGACCCTTTGGATGAGAGGTCCAACCTCTATTTGAATCCACCTTTCAATCCCTAAAAATCACCATCCAATCCCTTAAACTAAGGGATTTAGTCTTCCCAATCCCTCATTGCGAGGATATGGAGTCAAAACCATCCTTTGAGAGATCTCAGAGGTGAATCCGCACTTAACCCCATCTTCTAGGATCCTTTCTCTCCCCAAATCAAGTGCAGATCTGAAATCAGATTCTGGTGCGACCGAGTTCGCTCGAGCTAAGTGAAGATATCGCTCGAGCCATGTATATGCAGCTTCGCTCGAGCTAAATGATGATGTCGCTCGAGCCAAGTTGAGTATATTTAGCTCGAGCCAAATGATGATGTCGCTCGAGCCAAGTCTGAGTCCATCAGCATAATTTGAGGAAATCCGTGATGTAGAGTGCCCATTCACCATAAGACCTGAAAGTACTAACTAACACAAAAACACGACAAAAAGTTATATTACAAAATGATTAAGGTTTAACAAATGCGAGTTAAGGGGCTTGAATGCATAACATTCAAGGCTTATCAGCAGTGCTAGCTGGTATGCCTCTTCAACATTGACAAGCCGCACAATGTGGAGCTCCTTTTGAATGTCTTCTCGTAATCCAACCTTGTACCTTGAGATCTATTGTCGCTCCGTCTCATAGACATGACTATGTATGCTGAGCTCATGGAATTTATTAGTATATTCCTCCACTGACGAGGACCCTTAACGTAGAAACAGGAGTTCCCCAAAAACTACCACCTCATAGTCAATCGGCAGATACTTTTCTTGAAGTTTAAGTTTCATCTCTTCCCAATCAGCTATGAGGGGTTGGCGAAGACGATGGAGTTGTACCTCCACACTCTGCCACTAAACTCGGGCTTGTCCCTTCAATTTCATCCTTACAAAACAGACCTTACGCTCAACAGCCAAGCCGAACCAATCAAAATAGTCTTCTAAAGACATAATCGTGTCCCGGAAAGCATAGGGATCAAGCTTTCCGTGAAAGTCAGGAAGGTCCACTCGAACACGGTTGGTAGCATTGTCGAAACGATTATCAGCACTCTCTCCTCACCTCCTATATGGTGGTACAACCATTCTGTTGTACGGCAACTTGTCGAAGTGTTGAGTCCACAGAGTATGTTGGGCACCGTGAAAAAGTGGGTTGTATGGAACCCTCTCTCCACTGTTGACGTTCGGTTCCTCTTCATCGGTGTCTTCCTGAGACTCCTCGCGGGGATCACTTCACTTGTGTTGATGGCCACTCAGGCTTCTCAAACATGTGACCCCAGACAGTATCCATCTGCTTGTTCAACGTGCTCATCTAGTTAAGCAATTCTTGAAGTATGTCATCATGTGGTGTTTGGTGCGGGTGGTTGGTGCCATACGATCTGCCACTTCGAGCAAACATTCCTTGCAAACGAGATGTGCTGGAGAAAAGAAGTCTGCGGTGATGGTTTTGTGTCGCAGTGCAGTAGATCATCAATTGCTTGAGAAGACAACCGATCCTAGAGCTCTGATACCACTTTGACGTAGCAGGGAAGGGTTTTTGCACAACAAACCAAGAACTCACACAAGAAACTTTCAACACACACGCACACTGCAGCTATGGCGTCTCACCAAGCTAAGAGACGTCTCATCTCAAATCATATATGAAAACTATTGTCTTATTGCATAACTTTTCAGGCCACATGATACCACTTAAATAGGTTTACGTATGAAACCCTATTTCATGAAACCCTACCCTAAACTGATTGGGCTTGGACCAAACTATTATTGATTGACTGACCCTAATTGACTGACTTGGGCTCAGCCCATTATTGGATTAAAACAGATTGACGTAGTCTTAACACAAGAAAATCATAAGACATGTGTGGACTCTGTCAAAAACATAGTAAACTCACAAATAAGCTTGGAGCCAATCTTTAATACCATTGATTACCTCTTGTGGTGGCCAAAATAAGTTAAACATACCATCGAGCCATTTTTTATTGATGATCAAAGTAAATCACACATACATAAGCTGTATGGAATTGGAAACCAAAGATTGCAATCTAAATCAAGAAACACAAACTAACTTCAAGAACTGGTTCAATATTAATAATAACTAGCTCATAACCCGCACTATGCGCGGGATTTTTCATAATAACCAAATAAATCTTTTCATATCAAGTTTAATGCTTAATTATCGTACGAAAGCGTTTCTGTTCTTTTTCTGCATAACAATCAAATTAATTTTTGTCTCCTTTTGTTTTCAAAAACGGAAAAAACACTTTCAAAAAATGGCTGAAAATCTAGATAAGTCTCACAAACGAAAAAAGAAATCTCACAAAATATTCAAATGAATTAAAACATAAAAGACTTGATTTTCGTTTAATCAATATAAATTAAATTATGTTAAAAATTTTGTTTCTACGGGAGTAGTTTACAATGAAATAAAATAAAAAGGGGGGAAAAAAAAAGCAAGATTAAAACTTAGATTCTGATTATCAAACCATCAATAGAAAATTAGCAGGAATCTTAGATACAAAAATTTTTGCCTTCTTTTGCTTTCAAAATTAGCAAAAACACTTCAAAAAAATGCATGAAAGATCTGAGTAAGCCGTAACAATTGAAAAAAAAAAAAAAAAAAAACATAAACATTCAAAAATTTTGTAATTAAAACATAAGACCTTTTATTTAGTTAATCGTTTAAATTAAAACATGTTAAAATCTTTGTTCTCATATGAGTACTTTAAAATGAAAAGAAGTATTTTATGAATACAATTAAAACAAAATATTTCACTCAAAGTTCAACGTTTAATTATCTTTTTGGTGTTTCGAAAGAGTTTATGTTCATTTTGTTGCTCAACGATCAAATAAAAAAACTATAGTCTTTCATGAGTCTACTAAAAATCCATACAATTTATTATCTTAATTTTGAAGTTATTATTTTATCAAAGAAAAAACATATAAATAGAGTACAAATTAAAAAATAAATAAATGACCTGCAAATACAACTAATACACAATCACAATTTTTTGGAATGGGTTGTGTTATTCTTATCAAATGCACAAAAAAATAATTTCATATCTATATAGTGATAGCTAAAAAATACAATATATATATATTTCATTAAACTGCAATAAATGACATATAGTATGAGTATTGCTAATACAGATTAATAATACAAAACACAAAAGTCAAACAAAAATACACTATAATCTATATAAATTTTAATGGTTAATTATCTTTTGAAAGCATTTCTGTTCCTTTTCTGCATAATAATTAAATAAATTTTTTTCTCATTTTGCTTTCAAAAGCAGAAAAATACTTTCAAAAAATTACTAAAAATCTAAATAAGTCTCACAAACGAAAAAATAAATCTCATTAAATATTCAAATGAATTAAAACATAAGACACTTGATTTTCATTTAATCCATATAAATTGAATCATTTTAAAATTTTTGTCCCCACGGGAGTAGTTTAAAATGAAAAGAAGTATAAAGAAAAAAAAAAAGAGCAAGAATTAAAACCTACATTCTGATTATCAAACCATCAATAGAAAATTAGCATGAATCTTTAATAAATAAATTTTTGCCTTCTTTTGCTTTCAAAATCACAAAAAGCACTTCCAAAAAATGCGTGAAAATCTGAGCAAGCCATACAAATGAAAAAAAATAATAATAATAAAAACGCATAAAACATTCAAATGAATTAAAACATAAGACCTTATATTTTAGTTTAATCCATTTAATTTAAAATATGTTAAAATCTTTGTTCTCATGGAGTACTTTAAAATGAAAAGAAATATTTTATGAATACGCAATAAAACAAAATCTTTCACTCAAAATTCAACACTTAATTATCTCTTTGGTGTTTCGAAAGAGTTTATGTTCCTTTTGCTATACAACAATCAAATAAACGCACTATAGTCTTCCATTAGTCTACTAAAAATTCATACAATTTATTATCTTAATTCTGAATATGTAATTTTTATCAACGAACAAACATATAATAGAGTAGGACAATAGTTTCATATCTATATATTGCTAGCTAAAAAATATAAAATTAAAAAAATTACCTTTTTGTTAAATTGTAACAAACGGTATAGAATATAAATATTGCTAATCCAGATTAACAATACAAAATACAAAAGTCAAACAAAAATACACTAATATTCTATTAGACCACTAAAAATTCAAAAATAAAAAATAAACGACATACAAATAAAATAAATTTAACATCCAATCACAATTGTTTTGGAGAAAATTGTGTTATTTTTATCAAAGGTACAAAACATTAATTTCTCTCTATTTAGTGGAATAGAAGAACGCTTGCTAAATTTTTTTTTTTTTTTTTGCTTTCTATATACAAAGGCAACATATGAGGAACAAGCAGGCTCAATTGGTTTGCTTTCGAGCCTTATTGGCGCCAACCTTTGATAAACTTATAATGAACTCTACATGTCCATCATTTCATGCTGCCTTTCTATGAGGTGTTGTTATACTTTTTAGGACCTTCATATTTCCACCCTTTTGCACTCTCTCTGTTAATGAAGCCGTTATATTTCTTACAGATAAACAAAAAGAGATAATTGTAACAGATGTGCCAAATCAAATTGGACCAAGTTCGGCATACTGCAATGTGAAAGCCATGTTATGTGAGATCACATTGCAACTCCTTTTAAAGGAATTCACACTCATATATTGACTTAGTCAACATTTAGGTCATTGCATTCTCAGTTCAAAATCAACGCACATATTTTCACAAGTCCACCAAAAAGACCAAGCAAATAAAACCTAATATTACTAACAAAAATTGTCATGGCATGTTTCAAAGACAATAGGTCTCATAGTTCAAATAAGTCATGGCCAAATAAATAAGGGCTAAGACATTCTGTTCCTTGAACTAGCAATCTTATAGGCAATATAACTCTATAGAAACAGTACAAAATGCTTGATCTTTATTATTCTAGCGTCATCAGGTTGTAGATAAGCCGAATAGAAGTATATCTCCCACCCAACAAAATAAATACTCCGCTTCAAACTGCAAAGATCGTTGGTAAAGGTATAAGCCTACAGCTTATCAAAAGTGATGATAATCATTAATGCCAAAAATCTATTTTCTAATGACCAATGGGTTAATCAGCAAATTTCCCTCCAAATGGGTTCCAACCCATCCGATACTTCAATCCACAGTGCACCACTGGCATCAACCAACACGTTCTGTTGAAGTATCATCCGACCTTACCACAAGCTTGAGCCTTTGACTTTACGTGGCTGAGGCTATTTGAAACATTATTAAGCATCATACCACCTGTTGTGAACAATTATCAATGCTAGGTTGGAATTGCACGTATGTGGAAAGAGTCGTCGAAAGCACGCATACATACTGGAACTTTTTCTACAAAGATGTCCCCTTTTGTTGTGTATGGAGGCACAACTTCAAGTCCATCCACTCCAAAAACAACACTAAAGTTCAGCAATTGTATATACCGAACCACGAGTCGGATTCTACATTGACTGTCAACAGGATGAGTTCATTAACAAAACATTTCAAAACCACTTTAGGATACCAAGCAAAGCTGCTCTTACTGGACTTGGTCACTCAAACCAGTGTTAGCAACCTAACTTCACATCCCAATTTAGTTACAAAGAGGGTAAATTTTGAATCAAATGGCCCCCACACTCAAATCTAGAGAATGATAGTGAATAGAAGTGTTTAACTGACGGACATATTACAAATGACAAATTATAATAAATTGCAGCCCAAAAAATTGATCTAAGCTCATTTTCATGGAAATATCATCCAAGACATATGGAATGCAAAAACACAGACACAACGTAAAATAACGAAAAAAAAAAACGAGAGAAAAAGAGAAGCGTCTGGCCTTTTCGACTATTGTCAGCAAGCCCTGTCCTTATCGTACAACGACATATTCATGCAAAGGCATAAAAAATGTAGAAGCGAATAGCAGCCGAATGAGCGAGAGAAAAAAAGAAAAAAATCTCTTATTGACACAGCTATCACAGTAATTTTCTCCCACAAAGATTTCATCCCCAACACACCGGGGTATCCTTGAGGCATTCCAGCAATCTCAGCTACAACTCAAATCAAACACATTGTACCTTGGTTTTGTTTCTGGTCACATACAACGCTTGTAGCAAAACAAATTCCCGAGACAAGGTTAACAAACAAACACCAGGGCTAGGCACACACCCAAAGGGGGCCCCGAAAAAACGTAAGTCTACATTTTCGGGTGCTAAACGAAAAAAAAAACCAGCTCGCAGCTTGACCTTGGCACTGTTTGCCATTCTTGTCTTCACTTCTTTTCCAAAACTTTAACCCAAATGCCAAAGTTGCAAAGTCCAAATTTTCCCGATCTCGACCGCTTCTAATTTGACGCACCCAATTCCTTGGTCTACTGGATCTAAAGGTAGGAGTCAATTATTATCAGATTGATTGTTGAATGAAGAAGAAGGAGGAGGCCCTAGGAGGAAATGTTTTTTCCTCAAATGGTCCTAGGTTTTGGCTTAAAACATGAGGCAGTTTGTATGGGTTTAGCTTAAACGTAAGAGAAGACCGCGAAAGAAAGACAAGAAATGGGGCGTTTGGCTGTTTTGGCTAAAAGGAAGAAGAAGCTGAAGGGGAGAGAGGTGGGCCGAGGACATGACGGAAAATGTCCTTGTCAAATGGACTGGATTTTTTTCGCTGAAAAAAATTCGGTGTTAACGGGTTTTGGGCTGCAAGACAAGAGACGTGTTTAGGCTAAATTCTGAAAATGTGCCATGAATGTTTTACATGTGGTATGTTCCAGGGCAATTGCGATTATCAATCTGAATGAACTTAGCGGTCGCCCATTTCTCTCGGAAGATGTTGAATCGACCAAATCTTTACAAGAGTTGTCATTCGGCCGGATCCTGATCCCAGATGAGCAGAGATTACTTGAGATGGGCTTAATCATGTTTCGATAAACTATTTTTCCAAATTCAGTTACATTTGAAGAGTCGAGCGTATGATCCAAGCAGAGAAAGACCTGGGGAAAAAAAACTAAAGCAAAAAAGAGCAAAGAATTACACATGAAGCGATGTAGTTGAAGACTGTACGTAATTAAACGGGGTCAGCGAAAGTTAGATTCGAATGTGATTGGAATAACCAATCTATACAGCAGAGAAGGGGTCACTTGCAATAACGCAGTTTAGCTGTTGTGCGCCTTAAGGTTAAATTATTGAAACACCAATTTTAAATAGCATGCCGATGTGACAGTGTTTTTAATGGCTTTTTTTTTTTTTTTTTAGTCGCATTAATATGAGAACGGCCATTCTAAAACACGTGCGGGTAGCCCAGTATGAAATACGTGTAATAGCCCGAGTGTAAGTGTCTTTTCTACAGGCTTACCGCTTAAGCTAGAGCAAATTGCAAAGGAGCCTGCTGGTTACAACCGCTTGCAAGTTCCAAGAATAAAAACTTCATCGGCTTGGTGGCGGGCCATGGGTCTACGATCCCCACTAACTCAACCTGATCTGGCTATTTGACCATGATGACTTGCATCCTTCATCTCATCACCATAGGGATGGTCCTAGGTGACACTTCGGAAGCTACCTTCCTACTTGAAGATCCTTCCTTGAAGCTGCGTAGGGAAGAGACCAGGAGGAGCATGAGCGGCTCCTTAATCCATTATGGGTGTATTGTTTCAAATGATCAGCGGCGGGGGATGCCGGAGTATTAATGCCACGTGAGGTGGAGTTAGGCCTTTTCTTAGGGCCAACGGGGTGACTCGCACTTCATCCTACCAAAATCTAACACGTTCTGTCCCCACTTCGATAGGATGAGGGTACGAAGGGACAAAGGTGGGCGAGGGAGCATGGCAGAGGAAGGCGGAGATTAGGTGACACAAAGGGGGCGAGGGTTGGTTGCCTTTGGGTACGCGTGGCGCTTTTGATGATACACTTTGATATTGTGGAGAGGCGGTAGGGCCTGTAAAGGTTAACAAGCTCTCAGCGAGCTGGCTCGAAAAACGCTTTGGCTTCGATTAAGCCAACCTCGAAACCCCCGGCGGTTTTTTTTTGGCTTTTCCAGGGAGGCCGGAATCGCGCCACCAGTGCCCATGACTCAATTATGTAACACGGCCGTTCGAAAACATAAACAATAGAGCTCGATATTAAACTCGTCATAGAAACGAGCGGGCTCGGCCTTGATTAAGCGTTCGTGAACATGCTAGTATAAGCGCTCCGCTCAATTATTCAGTGCTCCGGCTCATATATTATTCTACTATATATATATAGTACCATAAAATAGGCTATATATTGAGTATTACTTATTGAACTAAAACAACATAGCCCAATATAGATATTATGTTAGATGGCTACATACGAGCTGTTATTATATAGATAGTATAGCTTTTTTTGTATAGTATATACAATATCACGCGTAGTTTATGTGTTTTGTACTGTTAACTCGGTTCATGCAAGTATATACGAGGCGGTCCATCCCCGTGTTGTTGTGATTGTTTAGATTTTTGTGTTTCTGTATTGGTTAACATTTGGATTGAACAATATTCATAGGCTACCGCATCCTTGTTGCAGTTTACGACGAAGAAAAAGATCAATGTTTTGTTGTGTTGTGTCAGCTATCCATATACTACGGAATTTTAGGAATA
>FXXK01002439.1:0-12296 GCA_900184695.1 Betula pendula | reverse complement strand
GTTCTGCAACACCCCCAAAATTAAAAATAATTAAAATATTCAATTTAAGAGTGTTATTCGTAGCACCTCCATACTAATTAATTTGTAATTAGCTGGATTTACTACACACAAAAAAAAAACTATTAGAGTAAAAACTATAGTGGAAAGTGGAATGAAATGATCTGAGACAATTATAAATATGTCAAGTACAATCATTATTAACATCAACAACCAACACAAAGCTTCCACGAATGAGAATCTACAAGATAAAATACTACCGACTATTCTAATCAAACCTAACTAATATGCTATTCACTTGGCATCTTCATCCTAACGAAAAGCCACTCACAAAAGTCCACCCAACTTGCAAAACACCAAAGTGTTTCACAATGGAAAAAGAAGTAACTACGTAAGTCCACAACTTAGTAAGTAAATTGTCATGAAATTTATTATGCGATGAACCTTAAGTATCGAAAAAATATGTTTCATGAACCTTTTATAAAATAGCCAAGAATGACATGAATTTAATTGAAACTATATAAGTATTGACTTTGTTACTACGCTATTACAAAATGGTTTTTAATGTTGAAATGAGTGAGCATAATATCATGGTCAATTATACTTTAATGCATAAATCATACTAACTTGGAAATTATACATAATAAGATATTATTTAGCTATACCTTTCTTCATATGGTCTATCTAAAATTTTAACCCCTTTTCAGCAGGGTTGGCATTGTCCCGCAAGACCTGTAGTACAACACTAGGGCCCTGATGATGCTGCATATCATCCATCAAAAGCGGCCTAACCGGGTCTGATCTCAAGTGATCCACACCACTAATGGTGTCTATCCGTACTGACCACCAATCAAACATGGTTGTCCCGGTCACACTAAATTGGTAGCAAAGTGAGACTAAATTGAACCGGACCATTTGAATAGACTTATATACCATACTGGTGCCTGCCCTCCATACATGACAATCCACCGTATATTGTTCATTTATTCAAAATACAATATACTTTTCATTTACATTATTCGATAGATCATTATGCTAATAACATAGATCTTTAAGTTTGATGAATTGAAAATATTGGCAGAAGATCATAATTACATAATCAAAAAGAGTTATCCATTCCGTAAGTATTTACTTACCTTGATCATGCATCCGTGCTCTCAGACATCTCAACTCCTAAACACTACAAGTCACATGCTACAACCAGTCATAGAACACTTTACAGAGTCTAATCCTATACATACACCTTAATCATGCATATAATCCTAATTAGCCTGTTGCCTGAATCATTCGTTTGGTTTTCGATGATTGATCGCCCGTTCCTCGACCATTGATCATTCAGTCTTCGATAATCAAACATTCGACATAAGGTGCTAGCAATAAAAACTAAGGTTTAGCTATATAACTCCTCATGTCCAATTAATAAACCAACTCTTAAATCGTTTCAAAGATCCTAAAACATAATATCTAGCACACAAGCGTACTCAACCATATGTAATCGATCACAACCTCGATGTGGATTTTAGAACGTTCGAAGATAGTAGATCTATGTTTTCAAAACAAAATAATTGCAAATCTATATAATATAATCAATTTACTGGACCAAAAATGTTTAGATGTTGGTATACTTTTAAAAATGGAATGTATATTGTTTAAACATGTGAGAAACTACTCCTTCTAAAAGATGTCCATAACTACCCAAGTTATAAAAGCAATTAAACACAACTTAAATATGAATTAAACATCCTAGGAACGTATAAAATAAAGTATGGAGATTTATATTATAAGAGTTACCTTTAAATCGGAAGTTTTCGAAACTTGAGGATTGACTCTTCCAAGTATGAACCCTTTGTCACTCCTCTTTTCTTTTCTCTCTTTCACTCTAGGATTTCAGAGGCTGGAAAATGGTGAAATGAGGGTTTAGGATTGCGAAACATCATTTTAAACAAACCTATGCATGCTCAAAAGGATAGGATCGTCTAATTCAATGTTATAACCTTCCATCGATTGTTCGAGATCCAAATCAAACGTCCATGACTCATGGTTTAATCGATCAATTGATAGTGACTTTGATCATTTGTAACTTAGGGTTTCATTGATCAATCGATAGTGACATCGATCGCTTAGCTCACAGAAATTTCTAAAATAAATTCTAGGGTTTAAATATAATAATCATATATATCTTTTTACACATGCCGTGTTTCAGGCCATCCAATGTCATGAACGACCTAGATTGTTTGAAATGCTGAATCGATAATTTCAAAGAATTGTCATGGATCTTGATCCCTCTTATCTTATCCACAATCGATGAACTTACTACCGAATGGATATCATAATTCCTAATGACAAACACTCTCATCATCATGCTAGTGAACACATTTATGTTAGTAAAATTAACAACACTACAATGAGAATAACTATCATGAAAAATGTTTACGGTACTACAATTTTTACTAACCCTTTACAAATTTACGTGACAAGTTACATTTTTTGAAAATAAGTGTCACATTACAATTCCCATTTTAGTGATTAAGAGCATCACCAACAGGTTCTCTTAAACTCCCATATTCTCTAAATTTAGACAATTTCAACCAAAATTTATCTCCAATAGGTTATATATCGGATTATCTAAAGTAACATTTTGCTACATGAAAATCTACCTTTAGATTATCACTGTAGCGAAATGTTCGCTTTGTTTATTATTTCTCACACCAGAACAGGTGTAACGGTTACTTGATTTAAGAAGAGAGTTAAAGACAGCGGAAGGATAATGGCAAAAGATCGAAGACAAAGGAAAGATAAGAGATAAGCTTTCATTGTAACGTCTCGCTCTAAATTCATAGAGCAAAAGTGGAAATAAAATTTTTCTTTCCTCAATAAGCCACAAGATGTTACTACTACATCATTAAACAATATAAGCAACGGAAACACCTATAATAATATAATCTTTCTATGACCTGATAAACTTGTCAATTAAATAAACCAGAGCTTCTATTACAATACATGAAATTATTACAACTGAATCTCAACAAATAATACATCAATAATGGCTTGCCACACTAAGCATCAATAAAAATCAAAAAAGGCTGACTAAGCTTAAGTCAACAAACCACCAGCTAGCATAACCAATCATACTCCTGAATGACTTCTAAACTCGCACCCGAACCAACGCTAATCCCTCAACCTGCAACAAAAGTAACATCTATGTAATCATGGAGATCATCCATGATTACATAGGGAAAGAAAAGAAGAAAGGGTAAGTCAACAGTTCATAATGAATGAAGACTCCCTCGAGGGTTTTCGCAATGAGCCAAACTTTTATTTATGTAATCGCTTACAATATCAGCCACTCAATTTCATAAAAATATTATTCTTTCATTTATCAAACTCAGTATGACTGATGAAGTAAACAACACATTCATAAAGCAATTTAAATCATTACATAACTGTAAATGTATGCATATGCTCCAAAATACGTTTGGATACATATACATATAAACCATCTAGAACAATACAATCCATGCTTTAATCTTCCACTTTTCTTTATTTTCATCATAATGGGCCCAGCCCTTTTCTTTACTTTAATCATATGGGTCCAACCCTTTTCTTTAATTATAATGGGCCCAGCCCTTTTCTTCACTTTAATCATATGGGCCCAGCCTTTTTCTTTACTTTAATCATATGGGCCCAGCCCTTTTCTTTATTTATAATCTTAGCCCATAATCATGCTCACACATCAATACTATGCTCATGTCTATGCAACTTTCAAATCTCACCATAGCATCTTTTCTCAACAATCATATCATAACAATTGAAATCAAAATCATTTCTCAATCATCGTAAATCATCATCTCAAAATATCAAAGTAACAAAGTAATCAATAAATCATAGCATTTATTTCATATCTTAAAACTTTTAGAATCACAACAACAATATCAATCATATCTCATCAAATATCCCATAAAACATTGAGAGTATCAAGTAATAATAAAACATGTTCAATTGCTCGAATTTTTCATAGTTTTAAATAATCTTTAAAGGCATTAAATTCTATTATTTCTCAACTTAGTTAGCATCTTCAAAATATCTAAAATCATTTATAAAATTCTTTGAAAACATAAAACGTATTCGTCCTCAGTGAGTAAAAGATTACTCACCTTAAGAGACCATGAGAGATTCACAACTAAGGCGCTCAAGCTTGCTTATTCTCGCGAAATGCTTCCACGACCCAATTACCTTGCACTACATTGGAGGGGACTTGCTTTAGTCTCCAATCTCATGTAACATACCTGCAATTAATCACGACATTAGACTTTGCTAAACTATAGAATCCTAAACCTTGTATCTTCCAAAATACATCTAAAACAAAAGCCCAATCTCACGGCTAAACATCCTCAAAACCCATTCTCTAATCCAACCAAAACACACCATAACTTTTCAGTCATAGCAGAAAATTTTCCAAGGAAAACCAGCAAGCAACTCTCTCTCAAAAAGCCATTCAGCCAATGCATGAAAATTCTCAAATCAAACAACCATCAACACAAACTAAACCCCAAAATTCAGCCATCATTCAGCCTTCAAAACAATCATTGATCAATTATTCAAGTCACCAAGAAATAACATCAACTAGGCCATCAAAATAGCCAATGAATCCATCATCAAGTCACCAAGAAATAACATCAATTAGGCCATCAAAACAGCCAATGAATCCATCATCAAGAAAACAGCCAATAAAGACACACCTATACCCCACGGCTACCCTCCAAAAATAGCACCAAATCAGTCCTACATTATAACAAAACCAGCCACTCAATCATCTATTAAAATAGCCCAACCAAATACAAATCAAACTCCAAAATCAGCACAACACTCTCCCAAAAACCTATTCAGTTTACACACCTAACAAGCCTTTAAATTTCCAGCAAAACCAATGAACTATTCGGCCATGCCAATAACTCCCCCAAATCAAACTATCATCAACATAAAACCAAACCATCAAAAATCCAATCCAACATCTCCAATTCAACATGCACGGCCATCAACACAAGAAGATAACAAAAGCCCCAAATTCCAAACTTAAAACCCTAGATTCGGACCCTAGCAACAATCATAGCAATCCATATGATTTTCGTACTCAAAACTCAATGGGTATAGCGAGAATGTAGAGAAAAGGCAAGGGATTTACCTCATAAGAACACCCACGGCCAAAACCCATTTTCTTCTCAATTTTCTGCATCATTCACTCTCTCACACACTCGGTCAGTGCACGACATGGAGGACCGAAGAAGAGAAGGAGAAGAGAGGAAGAAAGAAGAGAAAAGAAAAGAGAAAGGGGAAGAGGGGTTTGGTGCTGTGTGTGAGAAAACCTAAGAAGAAAAGAAAGGGAAAGAAAAGAAAAGAAGGAAGAAAGGGGTTTTAATTCAAATGCCTTGGCTGTCTAACACATGGCGGCACAAGCACCACACCTTTTAAAAAGACACTTATCTTTTCTAAATTGTATTATTACCCCCACTTGATTTAAATTATAATACTTGTTAATTAATAATTGACCTCATATTTAATTTAACTATCACTTATTCTTATAAATCATTATTTATCACACTATGATGTATTATTACTATTTTATTATTCTAATCTCATTAACATTAGCTTAATATATTTTTATTCCAATTCACTTTATATAGTTATTAAGTAATATTGTTATTATATCATTACCACACCGCTATTATTATTAATTAATATTATTTATATTTTATTAATTCAAATTGCTTAATGGTTATAAGCAATAAATTGCTTAATTATTTCCTGGGCATTACATTCATAAGCGTGGATAGCTGTGTGATGCAGAATCACGGATGTGACACCGTAATCTAGCATAACCTTAGCTGGAACGGTGCGTTCTGAGGAGTAAGTAACGGTGCGTTCTGTATAAGGGAGCTATGGACAAAGTGTAGTGTTTTGAGGTGTAGTTTGACATGTGTGTTAATTCAAACAAACGTGCGTATCAATTTGTTAAAGGCCCATGTGAGTTAGTTAGAAAGGTTTGGGCCAGCTGTAACATGTAAAGACTGTGAGAACTACTACATTAGTATGTAAATGTGGTAAGCGTCACCACCACATAGTAGTCTAGATTTTATTGATCAGCATGATAAATGTCACGTAAACTGTCACATCATTTTGTAAATGACTTATAGTAAAAGTTATAATATTTCTAACAACACTACCATCGTATGAAAAGGTATCATGTTTTTATTTTGCATCAAGCTCCACAAGCCATTATGATTTAGCGCGTGCCCCTCTAAACTTTATTGAAATATAATTCTTTCAATTTCAAATGAAATTAAAAGGCCAATGATCATGATTTAAAGTTTGAGCATCTAACAGTGTACTTATATTAATGTTTGCATGTCTTTCAAATATTTAATTTTTAAAAAAAATAATATGACATTATATACATCTAATGATACACTAACTTTGAATTCTGAATATGAAATAGAATCCTGCACTTTTTATTTTTTTTTTACAAATAACATTTGTCACAACATAATATCTATTTGCCACCGTTGTAAACTTTTTCACACTACGAGCCATATCACTAGATTAGTTAAAAAAGATTACTTTATTATTTAGAGTTCAAAACTTTTTTGGTACTTGACCACCCCCATTTTGGCCCATGGAGGTGGCCAAACCACCCCCAAAGGCCTGAGGAGTGGTTCGGCACCCCTATACCGGCCATGGGGTGGCCGACACCCTCATTTTGGCCAATAGGGATGGCCATGGGCTGCAAGGGGTGGCTTGACCCCTTGCAGCCCCTTTATTTTATTTTTATTTTTATGTTTTTTTTTTTTAATATTTTTTATTTTCTTTATTTTAAATTTTAAATTTTTTTTTTTTTTTTAAAAAAAAATATTGACATGTGGCAAGTTTTGATGTAATACGTGGATTTTGTTAAAAAATTTCTGGAAAGTTAATAGAGACACCGTCTTGTCTTTATCTATAACTCAGGTTCTTCTACATCTCAAAATGAAACCAAGATGAGAAAAAAAAAAAGGTAAAATTCAGGTACTAGAAAAGGATTATTTAAATCAACAAACATATTGGATCCTCCCAGGAAAGAAAAATAGTTGTAATTGCTAGCTTGCTTATTGTAAATCCAATAGCAGCCTGGCTAAGTGATCTCAAAAGACAAAAATGGCCATAAAACAACCTCCCAAGAAGAAATAAATAAATGAAGTATAATTCTTGCTCATTTGAGGTCCGATTTTATTTGATTCTTTGTTAACTTTACGGATACTTAAAAAAAAAAAATAGAATTATATTTGGATGGTTTAGAAAAATTTTGTTTAAATAGGTGAATATATTTGAAATTTTAATTCTTAAAATAAAATAAAATCAAAAGTGGGGTGGTTCAAACCACCCCCAAAAATTACTTGAAGGTGGCTTGACCAACTCCGAAACGTTTAGGAGTGGCCAAGTCATTCTCGAAAATTGTTTGGGATGAGTCGGTCACCTCAAAAAATTACTTGGAGGTGGCTCGACCACCCCGAAACGTTTGTGAATGGCCTAACCACCCTGAGCCACCCCTCCATATTATTAATTTTTTCAATTTATTTTTTGAAATAAAAATAGAATTTTTATATAATTTTTTGAGTTTGATTGAATAAATTTGAATTGAGTTGAATAAATTTGATTTGCGATAGATAGTTAACTTTTTAGAAGAATTGAGTTAGATAAAAATAAAAAATAAATCAAGTACCCAAACAGGCCCTTAGAATTTCAGGATTTGTACGGCTAACTTCCAACTTTTTGTAAGTATTCCACAACATAATTCCAATATAATGAGACTAGTTCTCAAACCCCAAACCTACCAGAGCAGGACCAATGGAAAAAGTAGAAACCCTGATGATTATTCTTAAGAAACATAAGGAGAGCGGTGAAAGCACATATTTGGATAAAAGCAGGAAGAAAGAAATGTGCATTGTGCACCATTTGGATTCCTTGATTTGTCATATGATTATCCATGAAACAAACACTCCATGAAAAAAAGGACCTACAAGTTCTTTCATGACCAAAGCCACTCAGTGCTTTGCATCCTCTTCTTCACAGAACTTGGAGTACTGATCCGCGTCCATCAAGTTCTTCAATTCACCACTGTCACTCACCTCCACCTTAATTATCCATCCTTTTTCATATGGGCTTCCATTAATCTGCATCACAAAAGCTACATCAGACATAGTGTTCATTTGGGTTTACGATTTCATAACATGCAATTTAAAAATAGTCATTTTAAAAACGTAAAATTTGAAAACATTGTTTTAAAAAAACAGTTAAGTGTTTAGTAAAAATCAGACCTTTTAAATTGTGTGTTTTAAAAATGTACTCCATTACTTACGATTTGAAAACGCGAATTTTTTAACGTTTTCATATCGCAATTTGTTAAAAACACACTTTCAAATGATACAAATAACCATACAGCAAATAAAAGCGTGAGGGAAAAAAAATATTCTTGATAAAATAACCAAAGTCCAAACTTCATATTAAACTGCACAAATTAAAGGTAGGAAAAACTATTGTACACAAAAGAGCCATATGCACTAAGAGAGTAATGCAAACAAAAAATAATAGTAGACAGCGAGCACAAAATTTGGAAGGCAAAAAAATTGCAACTTCCAGAGCATTGAAACAAAGAGCCAGAGACGAAGATCGAGGCTCTAACAGGTTTTACTATGGCATTATTTGCATTAAATGTAGCCGAACAAAGTATTTCTCAGCAAGAACCAATTAATTGCTAGTAACTGATTACAAGAGGGATTGGAAAACCCAGAAAAAGGCAGAACATTTAAATTGTAAGATTAGTTGCAACTTTATGGACCGCAGTCAAAGACGGAGAAAACAAGTGTTGGATTCACCTACCATAGCCTTTGCAGCAAAGTGGTACCTCATTCCCTTAACCGGTAAAGGGGGGGGGGGAGGAGTTCTACAGAGATACAGAGATATATGTCGAAGAGGCTGTTGATAAGAAGGAAAAGTGTTTGATTGAGCTATTAGGTTACATAGGGACAGGGAAGGAGGAAAATAACAGTCACCCGAAAGCTTGGTGATGAAGAGGAGGTAATAAAGACGGGCTGCATTGAAAATGAAGTTTCAGTCTCACCAAGAAAATGAAGAACCCCAAAAAGAAAAGAGGGAGAGAGAGAGTTTACTTTATTTGGTAAGTCCAATTCAGCACAAGCCTCACTGGGTATATGCAACAATCTTTACACCCTGGTACCCACCGCCAACCAAAAATGTACAAAAATAAAGAGCTCAAGAGCACTTGCGCTTGGAATTTGTATACATAAACGAATAGAACCTAGGGTACCACTGACACAAACAACTGCAAAAACCAACTTCAGGATATGTCTTGCTGGCACAATGCTGAAACACTAGTGTAGCTCCTAGATGTTTCACGACATTTAGACAATCGGTTTCACTCAACCATGAAAAAGGAAATAGTGTTATCTTTTCTTTCTGGCTCCAATCTATGAATTTTAGCCAAAGCATAAAGGAAAAAGGAAAAATCCACTGAAACTCAAATCAGAACAAGAGACTCACCAGACCAGGAGAGTCTGTGAGCTCTCCATTAATTTCAAGCACTTTCCCTGAAAGAGGAGAATAAATATCGCTAGTAGCCTTGACACTCTCAACTGCACCAAAGCCGCTGCCCTGTGTTACAGAAGCCCCCACTTCCGGTAATTCGACATACACAACATCACCTAAATGATCTTGAGCATGGTCAGTTATACCAACAGTAGCAGAATTCCCCTCAACTTTCACCCATTCATGCGAGTCTGCATACTTAAGATCCTTCACAACTGTAGGTAAAATGAAAATGAGAAGAAAATTATAAGCACAATAGGCAGGGTTAATTTCTAATTCTTCAATCAACATTTCATTTCCACATTTCCCAAAATCAAGATTAACTAAAGCAATTCAATTTCTAGAAACAAAAAGAAATATTGCAGCACACATCAATATTATATTTGAAATATCATAAATCCTCCAATTCATTTGATTCAATTAAATAAATGCACAAGAAAGAGTCAATATTCAGTATTCTTGACACCCCTTATGGTGTTGGCACATGATAATTGATTGTAGCATGGTTACATTTGCATCGAAGAAATTTGCTTTTGCATAAAAGTAAATGCTTATGCTGTTATGGAAAAGTCCTCAAAATAACAAAAGTCTATCATCTTTACATAACTTTGTACAAACTTTTAATACATACAAAGTGTGCATATGATGAACCATATTATAAGCAAACCAGTAACACTAATCACAATAAAAGAAAAGATGACATCTATTGCTGAGTGCTAAAAAGTTTAAAACAAAGAGTTGAAAACTTTAAAATAGTTCCACATAGACCAAAAAAAAAAAAAAGAAGGCAAAAAAATTACTGCAAAAAGCATCACTTTGCCTTGTTGAGGACCAACTTGGATTTAGTATGAACAAAATAATCTGTCAAAGAGTCAAAATGGAGCTAGAACAATTATCAAGAAAGTTACAGCTTTTTAGTGCTCTTGTACAGCAATCTGTACGGGAAATTTTAACAATGATTTTCACACAGGTGATCATAATATGCAGCAGCTGTAACACTGTTCACTGTTTGTCTCACAAAATCTACCAAGTACAATGCCCAAATATGTTGCTATGGTCCTTGAACCCACAAATGCAAAATGAGGAGTGCCCCTGCATTCTCAAATGAAAAAGAGACTATAACTTGAGATTTTGTAGACATCACTTTGGAAACCCTTTAATAGTGGAACTAATCATTTAATTTGTCCAATGACAAATCAGCAAAACTTTCTGCATGTAACTGTATTCCTTACTTATCACAGACTCCAAGTGCTTACAACCCTCAAATATTCACTGCATCAATCATCACAGAATAACAACAGTACACACTATAGAGCTAATGATCGTACCTACCTTTTTTAATTATTTGATTTTTATTTTATGCAGAATCTTTGCCACTCAAAATTTTCAACTGGATTTTATATAAATAAAAATAATAAAAAGAAATATGTGCTTGCTATTTCAAATTGAAGCTTTTGTTCCCTAAACCTTCTCCAATGGTGACAAATAAACAGTTGCCATAGTACTAAATGATATAACCCAAAGGGGCAAACAAGAAGATCCAGTGGCATTTCGACCTTTCCACCATTGTAGCCCAGATCATCGTCCGTACTGACAGAGACAACTTCAAATAAACGGACTTGGGTTTCGTTTTTCAAAATAAAATGTGAGAGACAATGGCTTAGGTTTCATTTTTCATGAAAAGAAAAGAATTTACAGAAAAATTTGCCTGCAGTATGAAAAGCATTTTTACAATCATTAAAGCTAACAGAGACAGGGAGAGAGGATGCACATGAATATATGAATGCCCAGATTCAAGAACCCATTGATCTCTGCAGTAATAAAATCCAAAACTTGGCAGATATAATACCGATGACAAAAGCAAACAAACCCCATCCCAAAAAGAAAGTCAAATATTATGTCGAAAGTAGTGGCGGAACCAGGATTTTGGATTAGAGGGGTCAAGACTAAAAAATAAAATTAAACAAAAATTAATTAAAAATATTAAAAAATATAACTACCAAAAAAAAAAAACACTTAAACAAAATTTAATTATTGTTTCAAATATATAACTTGAAAGTTACAATTTATTTTGTCATACCTAGCGTTAATTTATTGAGTTATTCTTGACGAGTCTTCATATTTTGAAATTGTTGCATGATTTCTTCATTGCTGATAGTTATGAATATATCATTCTCAACGTACATAATCAGACAATCATTCAACCATTGATCTTTCATTTGGTTATATAAACGATTTTTAACAATATTCATTGCTAGAAAGACTCTTTCAACCTTAGCTATCACAACTAGCTGAATTTATAACAAAGTCACCAGTGAATAAACCAATGGATACACAATATCTTTTTTCATCTCTACTATATTCTAAGCAAACGATCAAATATCTTGTGGAGTGTTACAAATTTTTCACTAGAATGCATGTTAATTAAAAAATCTTTTTTCTTAAGGATTTATTGACATATTTGTTATATCTATATCGACACGAGCTTATTTAGAATTTGATTGGAATTCAATGGAATCGTTATTATTCTCTATAATCTTAGTTAACTACAATTATATATGTCATACAATTAAAATATATAACAAAAACTATATATAATAAAATAAATCAGTGTACAATTTGATCGCATACCTAAAACTTTTTAAAAAAGAAAAACTGTCAAA